>PVHX01012319.1:0-59876 GCA_004024805.1 Geosciurus inauris
TACCATCCTATCCAAGTTTATACTTCAAACTCTTATATCCTTAGGCAAGTTTAAGAAAGAATAGATGACTGGAACCTTCTTGGTGTTCTCCAATGGTCTGGAATGGAGTGATATGAATCTGGGTTGTTGGTAATCTGTTAATTATGATGCCCCAAAATTTGAAAATATCTTAGTCACTCTTACCTTGGCATCTTCAGTTTTGAAGGCAGAAGAATAGATATTAGGGAAATTTGGGGTAGATCTATCAGTTATGGATAAACATTCCCCAAATGACTAATATTTTGTGCAGAGTTGAGCAGAAACAATCTAATCCAAATGTTAAGATAGTAAAGGAGACACACATAACATAAAGGCAGAAATGCCAGTTTTTCACCCTGTTTTAGTCATCTTTCAGACACTTACAGACTCAAGTGAAAGGTTATTGCTTCTGACAAAAGTGGCCTTCAAGTTTCTGAATAGTAACCTAGGCAACCATTAGCATCAATAACCCACAGTCAGAACAGCAACAAAGTTAGTGGGAGACTAACATTACCTTGCTCAGCTGTGAACTATAAAATTACTGGTCCTTAAAGGCCAAAATTAAGAAAGTAAAGCTAGAGCATTTATTTAAGTTATTCCTCAGTTGCACTCCTAAGCAACAGATTCTCCTACAAGTAATAGCTATAAACTCTGAAACAGAAATTTCAAGCACACACAAAAAAACAAAACAAAAAAATGGAAAGTTCCCCAGAGTGTATAAAACCAGGTAGATTCTAGAGAAGAGTTGAAACTTGAAAGAAAGGAACTCAAGGAACACAAAACATAAATTTTATATATATTTTTTGTCTTCTAATTTTAGTAAGTCAGTGGTGCCTTAAGAGGCTGAAACTTTCTCAAATGATAGTTTTTGGCTTAAACTTTCTCCACCTGTATGTCTTCCTGGCTTGAAGAAGGAAAAGACAGTTCAGGACAACCACATTGTTGAAAATGAGGGAAATAGAGGAAAATGAGAGAATATAGAAGGGAAAAACCCTATATTTTATGTTTAAATTCTTTGCAACACTTTGGCTGAACCCTGAACCATATAATATATATATGAGACAGACTAAAAGCAGCCCAGCTAAGGAGGGGAGTGAAGACAAGGAAGAACTGAACTGAAATATAAGCTGCCTCTAGGAGTCAGTTTGCAGTTTGGATTCAATCAAATTAATTGACTGCTCAAGGAAAACATCTGAACACAAAACAGAATCTACAGAATATGAAAGTATCCAGAAGTTCTATAATATGGCAATCAAAATGTCTAGAATGCAATACAAAATTACTTGATAAATGAAAAACCAGGGAAAAAATCTCAAGGTACAAGACAGTGAAGAAAATGTCAAATTGAGACAGATGTTGAAATTATCAGATAAGGATTTTCATTTATCATAGGTGATACACCCATATGCATACATCACACATAATGAATGAAAAGACAGAAAATCTCAGCCGAGTTAGAAAATACAAAAGGTATCAAATGGAAATTTTAGAGCTAAATGTTATAACATGAAATCAAATTTATATTTTTAAAAATCCATTTTGGTCCCCTTCTTAGGAAATAAGCAAATAAGCAAATGACAGCCACCAAAATCATGCAGTGACCCAAACTCAAACAACCAGCTGAAGGTTTGGGCTTAATTCTGACAGCAAAGTTCTTTTCTAACATTTTAATAGAGCAGTACCATGACCTTTACATTACAGATATTCAGGAAATAAACATATCAATATAAAGATACATGCCATATTTTAGCAATGATTTTCTTTTTTTGTTAAAATTGAATATGATTTTTCTTCTTTTTGTTACCTGTAGGTTGATTTTTTGTCATTTTTCTAGTAATGAACATAAATATCACACATGTAAAAATAAATTATCTTAATTTATTTAAACTAGCTGAGAAAGAACTAGGAACAACTCTCTCTGTGGCTTTATTTGCAAACTATAAAAACAATTATAAACATTTTTAAAACTGATAAATTAGATCTAACAACTCTATTGACCTAATTTCTGCCTCTTTGCTATTAATTTTGCTAATGGAGTCTTTAAAAAATGTTTTATAAGACAAAATTCTCATTCTTAATTTGATTTTAAAAAAAACTGTTGTTTTTAATTTGTTTTTACTGTGGGCCATGACATTTCCACCCAAATGTCATTTAAACTCAAAAACATCCCCATAAAGTGATCTCCATTGAAGAACAGTTTTAATTAATTCAACTGCACCAGCCACCTCTTGACCAAGTCACCGTATTCTACTGTGAGGTGCTATTACAGAAGCAAGATCATAAAGTGATTTGCTGGGGGCAAAGCAAGGAACATGTTAGAACTACGTGGGTGGAAAGAGCTTCTCCTAGTGGTTGCATAAGATAACAAAGATCAGAACAAGCTCATTTAGTCCCAACTGCAGCTCTTATTTCTTAAAATCCAGTTTTTCTTAAGCATCTCTTATATAAAGCTATCCAATTGCTTCCCTTTTTGTACATTTCATTACCCCACTCATTTATATATCTAACCAAATCCCCTCAAATTATGTACTTCTCACGAAACTCTAGACACTCCCTTTGACACCTCTGTACCTTCTTTGCCTTGCAATATGTAGCTACTGCAATTAATTCCTTTCCATCTGTGTCATTTATATTAAAGAAACAGCTGCATAAAATATCAGCATGTATTGTAAATGTGTGTGCTTTCAAATTTAAGAATGAAGAATCTGTTGATATTTACCTAGTTTGATAAAAATTTCAGTAAACTACTACCATATGGTGTTCTGCCAGACACAGTATCAGAAGATTTTGTTGAATCATTCCCTAATACATTTAATAAAATTTATTGATTTCATACTCAATAAAGTGAATAGGATAGACCTAGGCTGATGTTAACCTATAGAATGAATACCATATTAAGATATGTGTCTTACCTGTGAGGTGCTTTATATTTGTTGATGAATACTTAATGTATGAAATATAGTGACAGAGCAGTGAAGGTGATGCCTCAATGGAGAAATTTTGTATATAATATTATCTCATAAACACTAAAACACTATGTTTACAAACCAACTTCTCACAATACCAGACACATCCTTTCTTCAACTACAAAAATGGAATGTTAGAGAGTTATCTTTAAATCCAATTAAAAGAGATAAATTATAAAATTAAAAGGAGATATATTTATTCATATTCTTTAGTTTCAATAATGTGTCCTCAAAAATTAAAAAAACTGTATCAATATTTTCACCCACTTTATTTCTCATTAAAATTCAATTAATGTATGAGTATTCTAAACTAAAGCATCTTTTGAGAAAGTTTGAATATTTTTTCCAAAAACTTTTCATATAGACTAAATTTAGGAACAGAAATTATTGAAATTAGGAATAATTGGAATCTTATATGACTTTCTGAATGGAAGTCCCATTCTAATATAACTGATAGATATCTGACAAATTTCTAAAACTAGGTATATGCCTAATGATAATACCACCTCCAGTCTATCCACAGAAGTTGATTAATTAAGATTAATGAGCACTGAAAGTAGGAGAATTTCTATTTAACTAAGAGGAGTCAACATAATTTTTGTGGTCCTATTTGAAAAGGCCTGGATATTCAAATATATTCAGAAGTCTTGGAATTTCGTGGTTGCTTTAGATCCCTCTTATTGTCTACTCCTTCATCTTAAACTGTCAGTAATTATGACAAAAATATTTAAAAAATTTTTCTGGTCTTTTGTTACTTCTAAGTCTTATATCTACAAACTCTAATTCTTCACCATAAACTGTTTTCCATGATTCTTTTTGTGTGTATGTGTGTGGTTGTTGTTGTTCTACTTAGTTATACATGACAGTAGAAGGCATTTTGACACATCATACATAAATGGAGTATAACTTCTCATTCTTCTGGTTGCACACAGTGTAGAATTACACAAGTTATGTAATAATATATGCACATAGGATAATAATGTCTGATTCACTCTACTATCCTACCCCCATATCCTCTCCCTTCTCTTCACTCCCCTCTTTCTAATAGAAAGTACCTCTATTCTTCCTTAGCACTCCCTCCCTTTTTTGTGAATTAGCATCTGCATATAAGAGAAAATATTCAGCTTTTAGTTCTTTGGGATTGGCTTAGTGTGGTATTCTCCAACTCCATCCCTCCATGATTCTCAAATATGAATCATTAAAACAAAATTTCCCAAACAATGTGAAAAACTGTTACCATATAAAGATGTAAGTGCCTCATTTTTACATACCCGTATGTTTTTGTACATAATCAGTCCTTAGTCCTTAACTATATAAATAAGGTACGAGAGTGACAGTAAAGGCTACCTTTGAAACATCATATGCTACTTTGTGTAGTCCTTGGGACATCAATATTCCATTTGATCCACCAAATCTTGAAGCAGCTAATGTGGAACAAAACACATAATTCTTACTAAATATTTTAGCCTACTTACTTCAATAAATTCAATAATTCAGATCCATTATATATATAACAGAGTTGTATCAAAGGGTAGAGAGCCTTACCTACATTTCACACTGGGATAACAGAGTCTCTGAATCACCAACAAAATTGTCCCATTTGAAAACTCCATCACCATCTAACCACATTCCCAATTAACTATGATAATCCATGACTTCAATAAGGACAGCTCTCTGTGCCAAAACAACTGAGCAAGATTCAGTCACCCAGAGGTAGTCCTGTGATGATAAGAGTCCAAAGATATTTATTCTACTGGATAGGAGGTTGACAATAACACCATCCTGGCAGGGCACTATGGCTATGCTCCAGAAGTAAAATGTGGACTGAAAGGCATATTGATTAAAACATGACTATAGGGAATATTGCTAGATCTATGTCAAACCTGTGAGTTTCTATTTTCTGAAGTGCCTAGTTCACTGTTACATACATACTAGGTTTTAGAGAGCAGTGACTGTGATTGGAGGTCCCTGATTTCTTCATGACTGTGGTGTGCATGCTGCCTGAGTGCTGCAGGAAGCTCCAAGCATTGCAACAGTGTAATAGCTACAAGAATGTTTCTAGCCCTGTAACTTTCTAGCGCACAAAAAACAATGTTTCTATACTCCTTAACTTCTTGATTGAGACTATATAAATAAACTTGCTGGACCAGCTCTTCAGTCACGGTTTCTTTATCAGAGTGCAATGTTCCACCTGATCCCAGATTTTTCTCAATATCTCTGTGTGTGTTTTTCTTAATTCTCCATCTCCCCTCTCCAGTTTCTCCAGTTCAGCTGTGCAGGTCATGGCAGTTTTAACATTTCTTAATGCAGCCTCAAGAAGCCCATTGTCTGAAGTTACAGTTATGTGGGCAGGTTTGGAAGTAACATCACTGGTGAAACATTGTGTTGTCTTGTCATGCTCAGAATTCCTCTATCTCGAAGAGCTTTGTGCCTGAGATCAAGGTTGCCACTGACAAGACTTGCACAGAGCCTCTATGGGAGGGGCGTCACCATAGCAACTGGGCATACTGTACCCTTGCACAGAAACGTTTCAGGCAGCAGGGGCATCACAGCCAGGAAGCAATCAGGGACCTCCAATCTCAGTCACCACTCTCCACACTAGGTCATTTTTTAAGTCAGTATATTATTGTGACTAAAATACCTGAAAGAACAACTTTAAATGATGAAAAGTTTAACTCACAGTCTCAGAGGTTCAGTTCATGGACAGTCAGCTCCATAGATCTTAACCCACAGTGAAGCAGAACATTGTAGCAGAAGGATGTGGTGGAGAAGAAGATCTCATAACATAACAACCAGGAAGCAGGCAGAGAGCTCTAATCAGTAAAGACAAAATATAAAGTATAAAGGCACATCCCCAGTGACCTACTTCTTCCAGCCATATTCTACATGCCTACAGATACTACCCATTTGATTCATATTAGTGGATTTATTTACTGATTATGTTAAAGTACTCATCACATGATCATTTCACCTCTGACATATTTTGCATTGTCCCTCATACATTAACTTTTTTAGGGGTGAGGGGTGTGGTATCAGGGATTGAACTCAGGGGCACTCAACCACTGAGCCACATCCTTAGCCTTATTTTGTATTTTGTTTAGAGACAATATCTCACTGAGTTTCTTAGCATCTCACTGTTGCTGTGGCTGGCTTTGAACTAGCGATCCTCCTGTCTCAGCCCCCTGAGCTACTGTGATTACAGGCATGTGCCGCTGTGCCTGGCATACATGAATTTTTGAGGGATACCTCATATCAAAACCATAATACTCCATCCCTGGCCCTCCAAAGTGCATGACCACCTCTCAGTGCAAAATACATTTAGTCCATTTTCAGGAGTCCCCATAGTCTTATCAGTTCTAGTATTACCCAAAAGTCAAAGTCCAAAATCTCATCTGAGATTGAAAGCAAAGAGAGAAATAAGGACAAAGAAAGAAGGGACAAGACTGAAGCAAGACAGAAATCTACCTAGGCAAATAAGCCCTGTAGCTCCACATCCAGCATCTAGAGCACATGGCATCATTACTTTATCTGCAAAGGGCTTGTGAAGCTCCACTCCTATGAACTTGTTGGTTTCAGCTCACATAGCTACTATCTTGGCTTGTTTCTGCTTGATTTCTATAGTTAATCTTAGGGGTTTCCACTACAGCTTCAGTTTCTAACATCTCCACACATTACTCTCTCAGAGTCTCCCTGCAGATATTCCATATCTGCTATACTTTGGCCTTCCAGGTCTTCATTTAAACAATTGGTAGAAGACTCCATGACCCCTTTCCTGCAGCATTCTGCATTACTGCAGAACCAGCACTACATATACAACACAGAAGTGTCTGGCCAGCTCAAGCAGTAGCCAAAACTCCTGAGACAATGACTGCAGCATCATCTGAGTGTCTGGGAGGCTGAGTATAGTGAAAAACACTTTACAGTTCTCCATGTGAAAGCAGGATGACCCATAGTATGTTCTCAAAGGAGTTTTTCCTTCTACAAATTGGAGTTTGAGATAGTTGTGTCTTCCCAATTCCTGATATGCCTCCAGCCATGTTTCCTTTTGCCTCTGATAAAATATTTAGCTTTCCTTTAGTGGCTCTAATCTCTTTGACAACCATATTTTCTTAGCCCCAATTTTATTTGTACTTTTCTGACAACTGACATTTTTTTTCCTAAAACTTTCTGCTCTGCTTTATACTTCTGCTTATCACTTTGGCTAAAAAACACCAGCAATATCCATGACATCACTTGAATGCTGTGTGCCTTGAAATTTCCTATGCCAGATTAATTAGTCCATCATCTTTAAATTGTTTCACAAAAAATTCCTAGAACATAGGCAAAATGTAGATGATGACTTTGTCAGAAATAACACAAATGGCCTCTAGTTCAATTTCCAATGGAGTACTCTAAAACCTGATGAGCCCAGTCCACAGTCCTATAGGCATTCTGGTCTTCTTATCTCCCACCAGAATTGCCCACTAAGCTCAATTTACAACCATGTAAAGCTTTTCCAGTTTTCATCTCTAAACTTTCAAAAATGCCTCCCACAAAGCATCTCCAATTATCATGAGCCACATGGTCAGTTTAGTCACAGTAACAACCCCACTTCTCAGTACTCATTTCTGTTTTAGTCAGCTTTTGGTGTTGCTGTGACCAAAATGTCTGGCAAGAAAAACGAAGTAGGAAAAGTTTATTTTGTCAACAGTTTCATAGGTTCAGTCCAAGGTCAATCAACTCTATAGCTCCTGGTCTCCCATGAGGCAGAATATTATGGCAGAAGGGTGTGGCAGAGAAAAGCAACTTACATATAGCAACCAGGAAGCAGAGAGAGAGCTCCACTCAGCAGAATTAAAATAAAAAAAACAAAGTTTTACACTGGTGACCCTCTTCTTTCAGCCACAACCTACCCGTTTATGTTATTGCCCAGTTAATCCGTATCAGTGAATTAATCAATGATTAGGTTAAGTTTCTCAAAACATAATCATTTCATCTCTGAACATTCTTGCATTGTCTCATATGTGAACTTTAGAGAAATCCTCATATCTGAACCATTACAGACTATTTGGCCCCAAGTAAGTGTTCAGTGATATTTATTAATTAATGGTATTCAAACGTTTGATACACAACTCAAGGAGCAAAGTAATCCCAGGAGACTGAAATACTGTTACATTTATTCCTAATTCCTTAATATCCTAGTACAAACCAAGAATATACTTCATTTAAAACCTTTTTATAGCTTTACAACACTTTCATGAAAAAGAGTAGCTTCATCAAAGTACTTCAATTAGTCTCTGCTATCAACATCTTATTTACTTCTGTGAAGATATTCCTCTCAATTTCTTAAGAAAGAATGTCTCTTTCTCTATCAATTCATGCATTTAAAACACAGAGTATTCTCATCTTGTATTTGATTTTAAGAACTTTGCACATCTATACATGACACTGGTGACCCACAAGTCAATGGCCAGAAGGAGTTTCAGCTAATCACAGAACATGTAAATAATCAAGAACTCATAAACTTACTTTCACAGATTTAACCTGATATTATATTGAATATAATAATAATTTAAGCTAGCTATAATAATTCCAGGTGGAAACTCCTTCATAACATTTCTACTTTTAACTGGCAATATATATTTCATATAGCTTCAGTTCAAACCTATATTGATAAACTAATCATAATTACCTGTCAATGCTTTATTGATGGCTTAAATAAAGCATTCCATTTATTACTTGTACTTTAATACTTATGCCAAAAGTGCTATCTTCCTTGATAAATAAATTGTATTTAATATGCATATTACCATTTTATGCATACTTTCCCTAATTTTCACAATAATAAGAAAGTGAATTTTTAATGTAGCTCCATAGTACTGGTAAACTTTATATTGAAAAATAAGGAAACTGGGTTTAAAAGCTATTTTACCTAAGGAGATGAAAATACAAAGTCCAATTTTTATTTTTTATCATTTCTATAAAGTGAATTCAGGACAGCAAATTAATTTTTAACAGCTAGAAAAATTGCTTATACAGCATGAAAAGAAAAATATGCTGTGATAATTTGTTTATCTTTCAATATGCAAAGTGTCACTGGCATTAAAGTCAACAGAATTGAAGTAGAATTTTTAATGAGTACATTTTAATGATTCTTAAATATAGAAATGAGTTTTAGAAAACATCTTGTTTTAAAAATAAAAGACACTTCTGTGTAAGATACTAAATAACTTACCAAAATGCTCTGATGTATTTCTTTTTAGATAAAAATGGTTAGTTTTCTAAAGTTGAGCGATGAAGTCATCAATCCTAGGTGTCACAATACATTTATTTGCTTAATGAAATGTAATATAAAATTTTCACTATCATGCTCAATCTACCCCTGAAAGAAACCTTGTTATTTTTAATGCAATATTTTAAACTAATTAGTCTTTTTTTTGGGGGGGGGACAACAACACACATACACATTTGTTCTGCATAAAAATTTCAAATGAATTTTTTAATGAATTATTTTAAATTCTTCTTGTACTTTCTATACCCTGGCAACTTTGATCACATACAAGAGTAAATTTCTAGTCATAGTTAAAGAAAGTGCTGATGTTATTTTTTTATACTTTTAATGTTACTTTCGCTTTTATATTCTCAATGTATAATCATGTATTTTACTTATTGTCTAAATTAAATTTTAATATTTAATAATTAAAATCAATTATTATTTGTTTCTGCTTTCACACACACTTAAATACATACAATGATAATCTATTTTGAAAAGTATTTTAATCATTTCCAAATTTCTAAAAATCTTTCTCATTAAGTACACTGGACAGTGCTATGTGACAATGATAGCACATGAGTATTAAAATGTTCTAGTGGAATTTAGTAGGTTTTGTGTTGTTGCTTAAATCAGTTATACAAAGACATATACTTTTAAAGGATCTTTTGAAATCAGTAGAAGTTTAATGGTGCTGAAAATACAGTTAAAAAATGTTCCCTCTCTCTTTGAGTATTCAAACTCTGAGTTCTGATTAAAACTAATTAGGCAGAAAGAATTTGGCAACTAAGATAGTATTTACATCACAAAGTCACTAATCTTCTTTTATGAAAAGGGAATATATATGTTTATGTACATTGTGTGTATATCCATATCTGTGTCTATTATCTTTCTATATTTTATATACATAGTTTGTAGCAAAGAAAGAAAAATGGAGACAGAAAGAAGAGTGATTTATTCAACTGAATTAAAGCAGCCAGTTTCAGCTAAGTTTGGGAGAACAAAATTTAGTAAGACATTTTCACATCATTTAAAAAAAATTTTTTTAGTTGTAGGTAGACACAATACATTTATTTTCATTTTCATTTTTATTTTTATGTGGTGCTGAGAATCGAATCCAGTGCCTCACCTGCATTAGGTGGGTACTCTACCACTGAGTCACAACCCCAGCCCCTCACATCTTGATCTCTTTCAGGGCAACATGGTTTTCTTATTATTTGAAATTCAATGCTATAATCGCAATGATGAATATGGCAAGACCTCCAACTTTCATTCCTGAAACTACTTATTGAACTACCATGATTCTAACTTATCTAAGCAAATGTAGATTGAGGAGCTACATAAAATAGAAACAGATCTACAGGGCCTGCCACAAACAAATCCACATGCTATTTTTTTCTTTTATAAAAAATGTACTCAATGACTTTAAAATTATTAATTAAATTGTTCTGTATATGCTTCAATTAATATTATTTAACATCTAGCATTATATGTAAACATAGAAATATGCAAAGCACAAATGAATTAGTCCTATTTTCTATCGCCTTTTATAAAACCTAAAATGCCATGGTAGTTGAATAGTATTCTAATTCTGTTGTTTTTATTTTCCAGTCTTTAGTGTTTCTATTTGTTGTTTTATTTTGTTAATTTTTGTTTTGTTAATAATTTTAAGTTTAAACAGAAATTACAAAATTGTCACAAGAAAAATACTCATCAATTTTTATATTTTGTCCCAATTATTTCTATCAATCTATATCTAAATGTATACTTATCTAAATAAATATAATATGAATATAAATTCACCCTAAAAGGATTCAAAAATACCACATTCTTTGCAATACATAATATATTTATATTTGCAAATATTTAAAAATCTATCAATCTTTAAGTAAACTGGAAAAAATAAATATGAAAATATGAATAGCATGAGATATTGGTATCAACATTGTGATTAAAATAGAAATATCACTATAGACCCTACACACATTTAAATAAAAATAAGGGGATGATATGAAGAACTTAGACATGAAATACAAATTAAATGAACTAATAAGTTCCTAGAAAGTTCCAAAATATGAATACTCATAATATGGACTTACTTATATTGTGGTTAACTGCAGGGTTGTTTTGTCCATGACTATTCTAGGGCCTAGGGAAGAACATCACAGCATAGACTAAAATCTTACTCCTATGCTGCACTCTTCTTGGTAAGCTGTGAGCATTAGGTGTTACTGAATACTGTGGCATGAATGGCCACGATACTGCTCACAACATTTTCCCACTATCCTAGGCAACACAACAAGGAGGGTCATTTTTTGCTTGGAGAATTTAAAAAAATGTGGATTCAAGCCATTGCTTAGAATCCTAAGGCTAGTCCCTCTATGGTGAGGCCCAGTGTTGGGCAGAATCCTGTAGCACCTGAACATAGGTTGAGGATAGTGAGCAAGGCATCTGGGTCCACCCAATCATAGGCCAACAATTGTGGGAATAGAATATCTTTCTTGGACAATCTCTGTTAATCCTAAACAACACATAAACTATGTGGTTAAGTTCCCCTTCAGAACTGAAATAGCAGCAATGATATCAGGCTCATTAAAAAAGAAAAGCAGACTGCTTAGAGTTTCTGAAAGGACAGGCACACAATGAAACCAGATCATGGAGGCTGGAGTAAATAACTACTCTTTCATAGCAAAATCGTTGTCATATGCCATCAAGCATCCATATTTTCCAGGGAACCATGACCTCATCTAATAGACAAAGCACCAGAAACTGACTCTAAAATAATCAATATGCATGAACTCTTACAGTACTTAAAATGGCTCTTCAGGAAAACCAGTGAACTATAAGGAAAAACAAAGAAATAATACACAATTTTATCATAGAAACTTAACAAAGAGATTGAAATAAATTTTAAAAATAAGCAGAACTGAAAAATACACTGTAAAAATAAAAACCATGATTGAAGTCACTCATTATGGAATAGATCAGAAAAAAAGGGGGGAATCAGTGAGCTCAAAGATATGCTATTTAACAATACATAGGTGGAGGTGAAAATAAAAAGAATAAAAAATGAATAAAGCATTAAAAGTTTGGGAAACCATTAAAGAATAAATATTTGGATAATTAGAATTTAAGTGTGATTTAATAATGCCAAAGAAGTAAAAGAATATAAAAATCCAGGTACAGAAAAATCAAAAGTCATCAGTCAGATTCAACTTATCAAGTATCCAAAGACATATTGCAGTCAAGCTCTCAGAAGATTTTCAAAACAGGAGAAAACAAACAAGACAG
The DNA here is from genome assembly GCA_004024805.1 of Geosciurus inauris. Lineage (NCBI taxonomy): Eukaryota > Metazoa > Chordata > Mammalia > Rodentia > Sciuridae > Geosciurus > Geosciurus inauris. The sequence goes on from PVHX01012319.1 coordinate 12,526, forward strand.
AAGGATTTTCCAATTCACCTGAAAACAGAATCCTGAGAAGAAACCTTGTAAGACAGAAAGAAATGGGATAAGATATTTACAGTACACGTTGAATAACAAAAACCAAAATCTGCCAGCAAAGAATGTTGACCCAGCAAGGCTTTTAGGAATCAAGAAGAAATATATACATTCTCAGACAAATAAAAGCTAAAAGCATTTATCACCACCAAATGGATCCTACAAGAAATGCTAAAGGAAATTCTTTGAACTGAAAGAGCTAGAAGCTAATGAATAAGAAGAAAATATCTGAAGCTGTAAAACTCAATGTGAAGAGTAAAGGTGCAAATTTAGAACACTTAATATTATAAACATAATGTAAAAAGTATGAAAACTGAAACACTCAAAAATAATTACATTCTATGTTAAGAAATAGATAATAATCAATAAACTGGGGCTGGGGCTATAGCTCAGTGGTAGAGCACTTGCCTTGCATGCGTGAGTCACTGGGTTCAATCCTCAGCACCACATAAAAATAAATAAATAAAATAAAGATATTGCATCCATCTACAACTAAAATTTTTTTTTTTAAATATCAATAAACTGAGCCAGGTGCAGTGGCTCACACATGTAATCCCAGCACTTAGGGAGGATGAGAAAGGAGAATCGCGAGTTCAAAGCCAGCCTCAGCAACAGAAAGGTGCTAAGCAACTCAATGAGACCCTGTCTCTACATAAAACACAAAATAGGCCTGAGTATGTGTCTCAGTGGTCGAGTGCCCCTGATTTCAATCTCCAGTACCAAAAAAAAAAAAAAAAAAAAAAATCAATAAAATCAGTAGCCTGAATTCAAGATTGAATAGCCAATAAAATTGTTTTAAAAAGGATAATAATTTTCTGAGTTTAGAACAATGTAAAATGAGACATCAGAACCTCAAAATATGGGGAAAATGGAGTGCTTGCAAGTACAGGTTTTTCTTTAACATTTTCCTCTTTAAAAAAAAAATTGTGTATTAGGGATTGAACTCAGGGGCACTTGACCACTAAGCCACACCTCAAGCCTTTTTTTGTATTTAATTTAGAGCCAGGGTTTCACTGAGTTGCTTAGCTCCTCAAAGTTGCTGATGCTGGTTTTGAACTCCCAATCCTCCTGTCTCAGCTTCCTGAGCCACTGGGATTCCAGGTTGGGTCACTACTCCCAGAATTTTCCTCTATTTTTCTTTCTCATTCTAGCTTTATTATCAGTGCTATCCTTTTAAAATAAGTTGTGATCACAAAAAGGATTTCTGAAGGCCACATTATAATCCCAAATAAAACCCATAGTAGACACACACAAAAATAAATTATGGATCAAAACATACTACTAGAGAAAATCACTTAATCACAAAGGAACTTACCAAAAGAGAATGTAAAAAAAAAATTCAAAAAAATTTTAAAAAAAGAAAAACTAGAAAACAAGTAACAAAATAATAGTAGTAAGAATTTAGCTATGGTAATTACCTTGAATGCAAATTGATTATATTTTCCAATTCAAATATATAGAGTGACTAAGTAGATTCAAAAAAGAAGAAGAACAACAACAACCAGTATTTGCTGCTTACAAGAAAATAGTTCCACAGAAACAGCACCTAGTTCAACTGGGTAATCTTTCCAAAAGCAGCAGGATACACTTTAGTCTCAAGAGCATATAGAATATTCACTAGGATAAATAATTTGATAGGCCACAAAAATGTCTTAACATATTTCCACAAATTAATATTATGTGAAGTAGTTTTTCTAATCAGAATGCTATAAAACTAGAAATCAATAAAAGAAAAAGTGTAGAAACTATACAAATACATGGAAATTTTACTTCTTATTTCAACCAATGGATCGAAAAAGAAATCTAGAAGGAAATTTAAAAATGTCTTGAAAAAATTGTAAATAGGTTATAAGACACATACCAAAACATGAAATACTACAAAATATGCACTAAGAGGAAGGTTCACAACTATTCATATTTTATATAAAAAAGCAGGACATTCTCAAATAAATCAACTATGTTTTTGTATCTGAAGAAACAAGAAAAATAAGGGCAAATAAAATTCAAAATTAGTAAAAGGAAAGAAGTAATAAGGATCAGTGTAGAAATAAATGAAATGGAGACTAAAAAAGAAATATGAAGATAAAAAATGTTGGGTTGGATTTTTTTGAAAAGATAAATAATATTGACACATCCATAGCTCATCTGAGAGAAAAATCAAATAGTTGAAATCAGAGATGGAAAAGATGACATTACAACTGACACTACAGAAATACAAAGAATTAGCTGATGGGTACGGTGGCACACACCTGTAATCCCAGCACTTCAGGAGGCTGAGACAGGAGAATCATGAGTTCAAAGCCAACCTCAGCAACAGTGAGACACTAAGCAACTCAATGAGACCCTGTCTCTACATACAACACAAAACAAGGCTTGGGATGTGGCTCAGTGGTCGATTAACCCTGAGTTCAATCCCCAGTACAAAAAAAAATAAAAAGAAATACAAAGGATTATTAAAGACTATTATGAACAACTATACACCAATGAATTTGATAACCTGGAAGAAATGGAAAAATTCTCAGATACATATTGCCTTGCCAAGATTAAAATATATTTGAATAGAAAACCTGATCAAACTGGTAATAAATAATAATAATATTGAATCAGTGTCAAAAATCTCCCATCAAAGAAAAGCACCATATCACTCCACTTCACTGCTGAATTCTACTAAACATTTAAAGAAAAACCAATACCAATGCTTCTCAAATTATTGTAAATATTGAATAGGTGATAATTCTTCCAGACATATACTAAAAAGTCAGTATTTACTTGATACCAAAATCAGGCAAGGACACAACAAATAAAGAAAACTACAGGTCAATATTTCTAATGAACATAGATGCAATCTTCAACAAAGAAAACAAAATCAAGTAGCACATCACAAAATCTCTTCATTATGATCCAGTGGGATTCATTCCAAGGATGCACAGATAGTTCAACATATGCAAATCAATAAATATGACACACTACATCAACAAAATGAATAAGAAAAATTATATGAACATCTGAATAGATGCAGAAAAGGCATTTGCTATACTTCAACATTATGATAAAATGCTGATCAAATTATGTATAGGAATAACATAACAGAAGTAGAATAAGTCTATACCTAAATCATGCTGAAAGTTGGAGGGAAATAATGATGCTTATTGTCATCACTTTTATTCAACAAAGTACTGCAAGTCCTAGCCAGAGCAACCAGACAAGAGAAGCAGCAAGTGCATCCAAATTGGAAAAGAGAAAGTCCAATTTACACTGTTTCCAGATGACATAATCCTATGTATAGAAAATCTGAAGAATCCACCAGAAAATAATTCAAATTAATAAACGAATTTAACACATTTGCAGAATACAAAATCAACATAAAAAATCAATAACATTTCTATATGCCAACAGCAAATTACATGAAATAAAAACCAAGAAAGCAACTACATTTATAATAGCTACCAAAATTTTATAATACTTAGGAATAAACATAGACAAAGAGGAGAAAACTATAAAACTACAATGCAAACTATAAAATATTGATGAAAGAATTTGAAGAGTATCCCAGGGGAAAAAAATGGTAAGAAATTCTCTGCGAATAAATTGGAAAAATCAATATTGTTAAAATGTTTGTACTATATGTCAAAGTACCATCTACTGTCATGTATATCTAACAAAGAATAAATTTAAAAATGTTCATGCTATCCAAAGTGATCTATAGATTAAGTGCAGTTTGTTTCAAAATATCAGTGATATCCTTCACAGAGCTAGTAAAAAAAATACTAAAATATGTATGGAACCATTGAAAAGAAAAATGTATATATCCAAAGCAACCTTGAACAACAACGACAAAAAAGAAGTGAGAGACATTTTACTACTTGACTGGTAAATATACTACAAAATAGTAGCAGTCAAAGCAACATGGTCTTAGCATAAAAATAGACATATAGATCAATGAAACAGAATAGAGAACCCAGAAATAACCCACACATCAATAGCCAATTGATGTTCAACAAAGATGCAGAGAATACACGTTTGGGAAAGACTTTTTTCAATAAACATTGTTGGAAAAACTGGATATTCATATGTAGAATGAAGTTCAGCCTGGTATCTCATCACATACAAAAATCGAACTGAAAATGGATTAAAGACTTAAATATAAGGTATAAAACTATGAAACCAGTAGAAGAAAATATAGAGAAAATGCTCTATGGCACTGTACGGGGAAAGAATTTCTTTGGGTCAGACTCAAAAAGCACAGGCAACAACAGCAAAAATAGATAAAGGAGATTACAGCAAACTAACAAAGCCTCCTAAGAAAGCAATAGAGTGAAAGAGACAGCCTAAAGAATAGTATCAATATATACATCTGACAAGGACATTATACAGAAGAGACAAGAAACGCAAGGGAAAAAATAACAAAACCCATAAAATATCCAGACTGAATAATGGACAATTACCTGGAAAAGATAATTCTCAAAAGAAGACATAAATGGCCAGCAGTTATATGAAAAAAAAAACTCAACATCAAAATTATCAGAGAAATGCTAATAAAAAACTGTAATGAGGTATCACTTTAACCCAGGTAGAATGTCCATTATCCAAAAAAACCCAAAAAAACCCACAAGTGAAGCTGAGGATGTGGAGAAAAGGGAATGCTTAGTCCTTGTTGGTAGGAATGAAGTTAGTACAGCCAAAAAAAAAACAGTACTGTTTTCTAGTACTGTTAGAAAACAGTATGGTAGTTCTTCATAAATATTAAACTAGGACTACTATATGATCTGGCAATCTCACCAAAATATATAGCCAAAGGAAATAAGTATGTTGAAGAAATATCTACATTCCCATGTTTATTGCAAAACTATTCACAATAGCCAAGAAATGGGAACAACCTAAGTGTTCCAGCTGATAAATGGAGAAAGAAAATATGTTCCACGTACACAGTGGAAGACTATACAACATGAAAGGCTGAAATTCCATCATTTATGATAGTGTGGATGGATGCAGAAAAAATTATGCTAAATGAAATAAGCCAGCTACAGAAAGACAATTACCCCATGATTTCATTCATATGTTGAATACATAAAGCTGATTCATAGATGTTGAGATTAAAATAGTTGTTACCAGATGCTAGGGAGCAGAGAGTAAAATGTTGACCAATAGGCAGTGAATTATAATTGAATAGGAGAAATAAGTTCTGAGATTCTATTGCATAATAGATTGACTATAAATACTGGTAATGTACTGAATATTTCTTAAGTGCTAAAATACTTAGAATGTTTTTGCCACAAATATTAAATATTTGAGGAGATAGATTCAAATAGATAGATCTATCAAGCAGATAGATTCAAATGAGGAGATAGATTCAAACTCATCCTGATTAAAACATACACCATACCCCATAGATATGTAAAATTTATTATGTATTAATTAAAAATAGAATAAATAAAATGTGGAAGTAAGCGAAATGTATTTCACTAAGTGAATTAAACAATAAACAGTAACAAATACAGACAATGGAATATTACTAGGCAGAAGGAGCTATCCAATCATGAAAAGGAAATGTAAATGAACATTGAGTGAGAGAAGCCAGAATAAAAAGGATGTTTACTATGTGATTGTAACTATGTTGCATTCTCCAAAGATCAAAACTATGGACATAGTGAAAAGGTTATTTGTTGCCTTGGGCTGGAATGAATGGGAAATGAATAAGGACAGATGAATTAGCAGAGCATAAAGGATTTTTAGGGCAGTGAAAATACTTGGTATTTCACTATAATGGTGAAGTCAAGATATTGTACATTTATCTAAATCCATAGAATGTACAACAATAAAAGTAGATCCTCACATGAACTGTAGACATTGGTGATGATTGTTAGCAAACACTGATTCATCATTTGTATCATTGTACAATGCTGGCAAGGGGATGTTCATAACAGGAGAGGCTCTGCACATATACTGGTAGAAGGCATATAGAAAACCTCTATAGCTTCCTTTCAATGTTTCTGTGAACCTAAAACTGCTCTAAAAATCAAATTTTATAAATAGAAAAAGAAAATAATATAAAAATATAACAGCATTTCTTCTTAAATCTGCACAAAAATTTTATCTATTGTGAAAAAAACAAGAAATATAGAAAACATTCATTTGTTCATTTATTCATTTTTAGTTATGTGCCTAAGTCAGTAATATTTGAATAAGTGCTCAATTTATGCTTTCTTTTCATTTAATTTTCTAAACACCTTAAATCAACATTATTATTGATCATCATTATCATCATCATCTTCATTTCCTACTTATATAATGTCTCATTTTCTTTTTTCATTAATAGAAATTTTTTTACAAAATCATAGGGACCATGGGCAATGAGAATAATGTTATGGTACTCCTTTAAATGTAATACATTTTGGCACTCAGTTTAGCAGGTAACAAAATATCCATCCCCGTATCATCATCTCATGAGGGTACTAAGAATTTCCTTTCAGAATATGTATAACTTTTTAGCCAAGCACTGTGGCACAGGTTTTTTTTTTTGTATTTTATTTTATTATTGTAATTTTTTAATTAATTTATTTAAATGCATTTCAAGTCATAGTACATATATAGAGCTCAATTTTTCCATTTCTCTGGTTGCAAACCAGATTGAGTCGCACCATTTGTGTCTTCATACATGCACCAAGGGTAGTGATGACAATTTCAATCAACCATTTTTACTATACCCATTCCCCTTTCCCTCCCCCCACCTCCCCCTGCCGCATCCAGAGTTCCTCCATTTCTCATATGTTCCCCATTCCCACCCACCTTATGTATCAGCATCCACTAATCAGAGAGAATATTCTGCATTTGGTTTTTTTGGGATTGGTTTACTTCACTTAGCATAATGTTCTCCAATTCCATCCATTTGCCTGCAAATGCTATAATTTTATTCTCTTTTATTGCTGAATAATATTTCATTGTGTATATGTACCACAGTTTATTTATCCATTCATCTATTGAAGGGCATCTGGGTTGCTTCCACAGTTTTGCAATTGTGAATTGTGCTGCTATAAACATCGAAGTGGCTGCTTTACTGTAGTGTGCTGTTTTTAAGTCTTTAGGGTATAGGCCAAGGAGTGTGATAGCTGGATCAAATGGTGGTTCTATTCCAAGTTTTTTAAGAAATCTCTATACTGCTTTCCAGGTTGGTTGCACCAGTTTGCAATCCCACCAGCAATGTTTGAGTGTACCTTTTTCACCACATCCTTGCCAGCACTTATTGTTACTGTTATTTTGGATAGCTGCCATTCTGACTGGGGTGAGGGAAATCTGAGAGTAGTTTTGATTTGCATTTCTCTAATGGCTAGAGACATTGAACATTTCTTCATATATATGTTTATTGATTGTACATCTTCTGAGAGGTTTCTATTCAGCTCCTCAGCCCATTTATTGATTGAGTTGTTTGTTTTTTGTGTGTTAAGTTTTTTGAGTTCTTTATATATCCTGGAGATCAGGGCTCAGTCAGACAGATGAAGGAAATTAAAGGGATATGAATAGGAAAAGAAGAACTCAAACTATCATTATTTGCAGACGACATGATTCTATACTCAGAGGATCCAAAAAGTTCCACCAGAAAACTTCTAGAACTGATAAATGAATTCAGCAAAGTTGCAGGATAAAAATCAATATCCATAAATCAAATGCATTTCTATACATCAGCAATGAGTCCTCTGAAACAGAAATTAGAAAAACTACTCCATTCACAATAGCCTCCAATAAAATAAAATACTTGGGAATCAATCTAACAAGAGTGGTGAAAGACCTCTACAATGAAAATTACAAGACACTGAAGAAAGAAATTGAAGAAGATCTTAGAAGATGGAAAGACCTCCCATGTTCCTAGACAGGCAGAATCAATATTATTAAAATGGCCATACTATCCAAAGCACTATACAGATTCAGTGCAATCTCAATTAAAATCCCAAAGGCCTTCCTTATAGAAATAGAAAAGGCAATCATGAAATTCATTTGGAAAAATAAGAGACCCAGAATAGCCAAAGCTATACTGAGCAAGAAGAGTGAAGCAGGAGGCATCACAATACCAGACCTTAAACTTTACTACAAAGCAATAGTAACAAAAACAGCATGGTACTGGCACCAAAATAGACACGTAGACCAATGGTACAGAATAGAAGACACAGAGAGTAATGCACATAAATACAGCTATCTCATACTAGACAAAGGTGCCAAAAACATACATTGGAGAAAAGATAACCTTTTCAACAAATGGTGCTGGGAAAACTGGAAAGCCATATGCAGTAAAATGAAACTAAACCACTAACTCTCACCATGCACAAAACTCAACTCAAAGTGGATCAAAGACCTAGGAAATAGACCAGAGACCCTGCATCTAATTGAGGAGAAAGTAGGTCCAAATCTTCATCACGTTGGATTAGGCCCCGAATTCCTTAACAAGACTCTAAAAGCACAAGAAATAAAAGCAAGAATCAATAAATGGGATGGACTTAAACTAAAAAGCTTCTTCTCAGTAAAAGAAACTATCAATGAGGTGAACAGAGAGCCTACATTCTGGCAGCAAATTTTTGTGGCACAGTTTTGTACTCACAGCAATTGGGGAAATAGGCAGGAGGATTGAAAACCTCAGCAACTCAGTGAGACCTTGTCTTAAGATAAAAAATAAAGAGGTTGTTTTACCACATTGTTGATGTGGTAAAAAAAAAACCCTAGGTTTGCTCCCCAGTACCAAATATATTTGTAGACATACATATACATATAGGGGATTAGTATAGCACCATTATATGTATGTATATATATATATTTATGTACATATGTTTACTTATATATGCATACATTATATATATAATTTATTATATATTGTCCTACAAATATAATAAAGTGAGCGTATGCCAAAAGTTTACTTAGTTCATTAATGAAGGAACTGGCAACTTGGTAAGACAAGTCCAAAGTGAATTGGAAAGAGCACAAGTATTTATAGCAGAAAGACAAGATGCTTCAATCAGACTGCTAATTTAAAAACAAAACTGGCTAATGTCCCATAAGACATTAGAACTGTAATTTTGCTGATATCATTCAAATCCCTGCCAAATAAAATTCATTTTGAAAGCCATGAGAGAAGAATTATTTCATTGCTGTAGGACAAAATTATTTTCAATGTTACTCATTATTTATAAACTGACTTCAGAGCTGTGAAATATATTAATGAATGGTAAATGGAAAATCCAACAAGACTACATGCACCTAGAGGCATGAAGTTCCACTGCATGACCCTGAAAGGAGACACAGTGGTCCCTTGGGCCTATTTCCAATCTATAGATATACTTTCTCAAAAATATTATATTTACAAGTTAAGGAATGAAGAGATTCATCATGATTATAGATCTATTTTTAAATGAAACTAGTAGTTATGAACATGTGATGTGTTTATAACAGGGTTTGGAATTGCTGCATTGTTCATTAGGTAGAAAATTATCCCTTTCCTTGATTTTCCTCAATGAGATTAATTCTGTAATAGCTTCTGTCCACCAGCTGGTTAGGGAATTTAACTGCTATCTTTTTTTAATGTTACTTATCTCCTATTTCTTGACCACAGGGTTCATTTAAAGACTCTTCAGTCTTGCTGTACCATTCTCCCATATAGGTATTTGGCCAAGGTTTCTAGTGTCTAGCACCTAACATCTAGTTTTCCATTTAGTTATCACTGTAGGAAAGATAAGCATAATTGACTAGTTCTGCAATTCCTATGACTGGTGCAACTGATAGGTACCTTTGGAGAACATCTTTCCTCAGGGACTCTATCTCTGACTCATTTCTCTCTTGTGTATCTGTGGTGATTATAGCTCCATTTATTGATAGAAGAAAACCAAAATGAAGACCAAACCGGTTCTAAACTAAAACCTTTTGAGGTTGTTTTTCTCATTCATTTGGTTGGTTTCAGGGTGTATGTGTGTTTATGTGTATATCTGGGGCATGTGAGAAGGGTTGGGAATGGTATCAGTAGCAGGTCCACTGGAAAGTGAAAGTAATTTAAGCTTCAAAACTTCACTTTTCTAAGGACCCTTTCCAAATCCCTACAAAGATTCAAGCAATTTGTTGCCCTGGAATTCTTATGTCTCTGCAAAATTCACATAAGTAAAGAAAGGGAACCATAATTGTTTAAACCTCTATTTTTTCCTTTCTCTAAAGCCCTAAGAAAATTCTCAATGGAGGGTATTGTGAGGGTTGAAGCTGTGGGTAGAGAGACATTGGAGCAGGGGAAAATATTTTAGATATTTGGTTAAGAGAAGTTTAAGTTTTGCAGAGTAGGGTTGGGGGTGTAGCTAAGTGCTAGAGAATTTACTTAGCATGCATGTGGGCTGAGTTTCACCCTCAGCACAGCCAATAAATAAAAAGTGAAAAGGCTGGCAGAATACGGTATATATTTTGGTTTTCAGTACTTTTGCATTTATTGCTAGCATAGTGTCACATGCAATTAAATAACAGAATTGCAAAGCCAAAGCTTTTCAAATTTCCAATAATGAAAAATTAATTTTGACCAAAATTGCTAGGTAAATGAGTGAATTACCTTTATTCTCCCCATCAATCATATCATAGAATCACTATGAAACGTATGTTCAAAGAGTACATAAAAAATAAACAGAAAATATTATAGACATGGGAAAGACAGTAAATATTATACTTCTTTCTTGAATTCTGAGATTTACTTCAGGTTTTTTAGTTTGTAATTTGTTGTGATTTTTTGTAACTAAATGTTCATTTTCAACTTCATTTTAAATTCATAATCTTGTACTTATTTTAGTCAGATTTTTCCCCCTGCTGTGACCAAAACACCTAACAAGAAGAGGAGGAAAAGTTTTATTTTGGGACTCACAGTTTCAGAGATCTCAGTCCATAGACAGACAGCTCCATTCCTTGGGGTTGGAGGTAAGGCTGAACATCATAGTGGAAGGTTGTGAAGCAGGTCAAAGATGGCCACCAAGAAGCAGAGAGAGGGGGGGAGAGAGTGAGAGAGAAGCTCTCCTCATCACAACAAAATATAAACCCCAAAGGCATTCCCCCAAAGACCCAACTCCTCTAGTCACACCCTACCAGCCTGCAGTTACCACCTAGCTAATCCCTATCAGAGGATTAATTCACTGAATAAGTTAAGTATTCATAACTCAATCATTTCACCTCTAAGCATTCTTACATTGTTTCTTTAGGAGGACATCTCACATTCAAACCATAACAGTACTCTTTTACTTAAAGAGAGCTCTTGACATTAACTTGCAGGGCCCCTAAAACCTGAACCAAGACCTTAATACTCTGGAATTTCAAAACCTGCATTATCCTTGATGCAAAGTCTGGAGGGTATTTGATATGCAGAAATTGCCTGTTAGTTATTTTCGATCTTTTACAGGACTCATTTAAAATGGACATTACCATTTAAATAGATTATTCTGTTTCATAATGTGTTTTATGTTGTCATTAACCTGATGTTGATTCAAGCTGTTTTTTAAAAGAGCACAATAACCTAGCTATTATCAGTCATAATAAAGATTTTATTTTATTTCTACAAAGTGAAAAGCAAATTATATAACTGTAGTTTGTGTATATAAGTTCAAAGGAATATGTGCATATATTCTGTCACTGCTATCTGTTCTTGGAGAAAATTACCAAAGACAATCAGCAAAACACATTCAAATATGTCCAGGCTGTGAATTAAAATTGCATTGAGCAATCCTGCAGAATTTCATTCACCATGTCTACTGTTTCCAAAATGCAAAGTTTGTGTGGCATAGATGGATCATGGTTTATAACAGGAGCAATGAAAATGTATAGCGGATGCAGCTAACTTATTCTAATAAAGTAATAAAAGTATATCTGCTAATGATATAATCCCAAAACTTAATTTTGATTTATTTTATTTTCTATTGTTAATGCTTTCTATACTAATAACCAAAAATCATTTGGTAATATATTTTCTAATAGCCATCCTTCCATAAGATGGGTAATTCCTTCCAAAATTCTATTTAAGATACGAATGAAGACTTATGAGAACATGTAAAACTAAGTGTAATAGCCATCTAATTTAAGAACTTGCATTAATTACAAGACCCGCAAAGTAGAAAATGAGAATCATTTTGAAAGTGAAAGCTGAAAAAAAATTCCACTGGGAAGTAAAGGAGCATTTGTCTGAAAGACAGCCACAAGATACTTTCTTACCCATTCACTTTTACCTGATTTGTAAATTCAGTCTCTATATAATAAAAAAAGTGCAGGTTTCTGCATATTGTATTGATTTCAATTCAATAGAAAGTAGGAATGCATTCCCAATCTTCTACCCCAATAGTCCCCATATATACTGTCAGTTTTTTTGTATTTCTATATTAATATATTCCAAAACCTCCATGCAAAGAATAAATACCTCAGGACTAGGAGGAATAACTCACATTGCATCTTAAGAGGTGTTGCACAAGTCCAGTGGAACAGAAAGACTGAGTCCCATCAAAATTTATTTGCTGAGATTCTAATGTCTAATGTGATGGCATTAGGAATTGGGCCTTTGAGAGGTAATTAGTTTATGAGGGTGGATCCTTCAAGAGTGGGATTAGTGCCTTTATGGAAGGGACCCCAAAGAGATTCTCTTTCTCTTGGTGCCATGTGATGATGTGATAATATAATGGGACATCTGCCACTCAGAAAAGGGCATTCACCAGAATTCAGACAGGCTGGCACCTCTAAAACTATGAGAAGTAAATTAATGTTGTTTCTAGACCACCAATATATGGTGAATATATTGGTGGCACCAACTAGCACCAACTGGTTAAGACACCAAATAAGCAATAAATAAAGGGAAGAAAAGAATGAAAAGTACCACACCTTGTAGAATGTATTCTCTAGCACATCTTTAGGATATCAAAAAGAAACAAGAGGGGTGAGTGCAGATGACAACACATCCTGGGGGGAGTGTCTGCAAGATATGAAACATGGAGACGGGTGGGAATTTCACTCAATTCCACAAGGAACAGCTGGAGAGGCAGGTCTTAAAACCCCCCAATTGTAATATATCTGGCAATTTAGTTTTGAACCTAATGCTCTGCTATCTGAGTGGTTTATATAGGAATTAAGGCTACATAGTAAATTTTCTTGTGTTCAACAGTTTGTGCTTAATCTTTGGGATTTTTCACTTTCTGCTTTCTGCTAAGCCTTCCCTCTGATACTGGGAGAACAATTCAAATGATCAGGGTCAAGTACAAGTCATACAACCTTAATTCTGGGCATTGATGAATTGGGATTTTTTTTCTTAAGCATAAGTCAAAAAAATAAAAAAAAAAAGACTTACATGGGGCCTATAAAATATTTTTCCTTCTAAAAGAAAAAATATAAAATAAAGTTGTCTTGATGCTGTGGAGGCTTATCTTCACAAATTATTTAATATATGAACAGCAGATATTGTTTTAAAAGTAAACTAGCAATAGTATTAGAGTACAGCTTCAGCCGCTGTATCTAGAAATTATTATGCAATAATTTAAATAAGATAGGAGTTTCTTTTTCATGTATCAGTCCAGCCAATTGGGGGGCATTCAGTGCTCCATGGGTTACTTAAGAACCCGAGTTCCTGCCATCTTCTTGCTCTGCTGTCATTTCACTTGACTCATGGTTGAATCCCACTGTCATGTTCACACTTGCAGACTGCGGGGAGATAGGACAGGTACAAAAAAATTATATTTTAGAAATATACACAGAAGCAGAAACTCCTATTTCCTAATATATTTTACTGGACATCACATGCTCATATCAAGGGAAATGTAATTTCTACCTGTAGAGTCATGTGCTAAAACAGAAAATAAGAACATATTTTTTGGGGAGCCAACCCAAAGGTCACTCTTTGAGGATTAAGACAATATAAATTCTGGGAAATATGTATAGAAATTACAGAAACTAATCAGTCAATACTAAGATCTTAATGAAAGTGGAGATGCAAAGTAAGAAATAAGTACAAGTTAATCCAAAGAACAAAATTAACACTGGAAAATTCAATCAGTGAAACAAAAAATACAATTAGACAAGAGATGACAACAAAATGATAATAAATAAAGTGCTAGAAATTGATGGAAAATGAATACAAAAAAATCCAGGATTAACATAAAATATATAGTGGTTCTGTAGGTAAAAATAAATTTTTTAAAATATTAAAAATTGGATAATCTTAAAACTAGAACAAATATACAGCTTACAATAACCAGGTAAAGTTAATAAAAGAGGGCAACGTTAGGCAAAGAAAAATACAAGCATTCTGAAAAAAAAATCTTACAAAAGAAATCATTAATAATTGAAAAAAAAATCTGGCTGTTCGCTTCAATACCATATTTCAGAGCATACTTTTTCCAAGACAAGTTGCATTTCTCATACATGAAAGCCTAAAAAATATATGTATATAAATTTCCAGAAAACAATTTCTTGAATTTGAACCTACAGCAAAACAAAACAAAGAATGTATGAATGTGTAAAGACATCATTTAATTTTCTAACATCCTCTAATGATGAACTTTTTTCATTTTTTTAGTTTCCATTTGTTAATTTTTCTGTACATTCCAACCGCTTTAGTAAACTAATGTTATTAATTTTGGTTGCTATGTAACAGTATCACTACAAATTTTGCACCTTAGAAAACACACACATCTATTAACTTACAGTTTGTGTGGGCCCAGAGTCTTAACATACGTTGGCAGGATCTTCTGCTTAAGCTTCTCAGAAAGCTACACAGTAGGATCCAGGATTCTTGTCCCATCCTAAGCTGGACTGGGAAAGGATCTGCTTCCAAACTCAGGTGTTCATGGCAGTAGTCAGTTCCTTGTAGGCTTTTAAATTGAGGTACTCAGCTCCTTACAAGCTCTTGTTGGCTACCACTTGTATCTTGCCACCTGTTGGAAGAATGTCCCAAGCAAGATGAGTTTCAGCTTTATGTAATATTATCATAGAAGTGGCAGCCCTTCACCCTTGGTTGAATACCCTTGATTGGATGTAATCACAGGTCTCACCCATTCTCAAGGTGGAGGATTACACAGTTGTGGATACCAGAAGATTGGAACTCTTTGGGGCTCTCTGCATTCATTCTACTGAATTGTCTAGAAGCTTAATTGACCATATCAATAAATCTATCAGCTAATACTTGATGTAGATTTATTTTTTCAAAAGGCCATTCTCTGGAAACACTTTTTTGCTTTGTCTTCCATGTTGAGTTCTTTCTTTCCTTGAATCTTGTCCTCTTTCATTTTTTTTTTCCGCTTTTAACTTCCAGTGTTGAAATACAAATAAACAAGGACTTTTGCACATTATAGTCATGTACATCTTTCAGGAGAATATTCTGACGATTTATATTAAAAGATTTTTGAGATATTTTATCATTTGTCCTTTTTAGAAGTTCTTCATGAGGAAACAATCTGAGATTTAGATTAATATTATTCATCTTGGTCTTATTTATAGTAGTCAAAATTTGGAAATAGCTGTACTTCTGAGTTAGAGAAAATTTATTTAACAAATAATCAAATAAGTGTGTAAACACATATATAATAATCCACTAATTCTTTTATTTCCCAAAGAATACTATTCATTGAAAAAAAAGAAATCAACAACATACATATAGAAATATATATTATGTGTAAATATTCATAAAAACAACAAGAAGGAAATCAGGAAGAAGTTAACCATGATTAATCACTAGGTAGCTGATTATGCATAGAATTTACTTTCTTGTTTTCTGTCTATAAACTTCCCAAACCCTATTAAAAGGGAAGGATCACAAAGGAGAAATTAAATTGGGGCACCAAGGAAAGATAGCTAAATGCCACACTCCTAAGTCTAGCAGGGTTGTTCTCTATGGGGGAGAAATGTTCCTCTTCTCCCAACAGAGGATACTCCAGGAGACTTTTTTGACTGTCCCACCTGGAGGACTATTTGCAGCATATGGTAGGTATAGGTTGAGGATTCTGTTAAACTTTCTGCAACACAGAGACAAGGATCACCCTCCTCCCCTTTTCAGCAAAGTCATAGGTTTCAAGATGTCTAAGTGCCTCCATTGAAAACCTGCTCCAGGGATGAGAAGGAGTATGGATGAAATGTCGGATCCAGATGATCTGTGGAATTTACACTCCAAAACATGAGAGGAGTTTACATTTTGATCTAAAGATCACATTTTAATGATCCTTCAGTGGAGACAGTAATCTCTGTATTGTTCAAACCACCATGTAGACAGCCACAGTGTGGTGGGAGAAGCTGTGGCTGCACATTTTACATTCACCTCTGCTGCAGGATATATTCCCCATTGACAGAACAAGCATCCAGAACCCTGGACAATTTAGGAAAGGAGAAAGCCTCAAATGGAAATACTGAACATTCTCCAAATAATGAAGTGTAAGTTTTCAAGTAATTAAATTAAAAAGTTGAATAAGTGAAGCCATTGACTATCACGGAATAACTTACACATTATACTCAAATATATGAGAAAATTTATCACACTATTTTGGAATAATATAATGTCCCTGGTAAGTAACATTATTAAATGTTAAATAAAATTATGCATTATTAATAACAAAACAACTAAAAATAAACATGTGTCTAGTAAAGTTCCTATCAGATAGTGAGTGCTCATTAAATATTTGTAAATTAGAAATGAGAGAGAGAGCGCACAGGCAGAAGGGAGCAAGAATAAAAAAACCAGACACATTGAAGTTTAGCTAAGAAGCAGTCAGGCTGAAAATACAGGAATTAACTCTACAGTTAGAGTTAGATTGAAATCCAAGGTCAGCTGGAACCTAAAGATGCCTTTTTCCTGTGCTGTTCTTTATCTGTTCTATTTATCAGAACTTTGAACCCTATTTCTACTTTGCTATTTTCTGTCCTACTCCTACTTTAAGTATTTCTGACCTTGGCATATTAACTTGATTCTGGCTCTTCTGATTTTTTAGTACCTAAAGAAGCTGAGATCATAGGACTTTTCTTTACCTGTAATCCAACACTTTATTAGCTGTTTTAATAATAAAACTAAAAATATCTTTAGTTTAAAATGTCTAATTATCTTAATTGATTTTTTAATTAGCAATTCTGCAGGAAGAGATATTCACAGAAACTAATAATGGTTTTATTTTAAGGCCTGAGTTGCAAAAGGAATTGTTTAAAACAATTATTGTGACACAAGTCCATACCAGTTGAAAATATCAGTTGGGTGAACTAGTAAATTGACTCAAAAAGCTGATTCATTGGGCTGAGTGCTGTGAAACATGCTTGTAATTCCAGCAATTAGGGAGGCTGAGGCAGGAGGATCTCCAGTTCCAGACCAGTCTCAGCAACTCAGCGAGGCTCTAATGATGTGGTAAATGTCTTTGGGTTCAAACAAAACAAATAGCCAAGCATGGCAGTGCATGCCTGTAATCCCAGTGGCTCCAGAGGCTGAGGCAGGAGGATCAGAAGTTCAAAGCTAGTCTCAAAAATGGGGAGACACTAAGCAACTCATTGAGACCTTGTCTCTAAATAAATACAAAATAAGGCTGGAGATTGGCTCAGTGGTCGAGTGCCCCTGAGTTTGATCCCCAGCACCCAAAAAAACAACTCAAATCAAAACAAAACAAAAAGGTTATTTATTGGAAGGAAAAAACAAATTTATACTAGAATACTCAGAGTTTAATACTGATTATGAAATTTTACTACATTATTATCTAATTTTAAAACATTGAGGGTCTCAATCTCATACAAGACATGTTCTATTATTGTAAAAGAGTATGTGAATATCTATTTTATCATAATACTTGAGAAATGCAAGAACAGATAAAACAGATTATGAACATTAAATAGTCTTTTATAACCTTGCAGTAATTATTATAGCTTTTCCTTTTTGTTATTTTCAAAACACAAACTTTATTACATTAAAGAATAAAAATACTTTCTCAAATAGAGTTTTACATTAAAATTCTAGCATTACAGACCTGTCTTTAGATAGATAGTGATAAAGATAGAGATACAGATAAACATATTGAGAGATGGGGATACTGCATTGAAAATAGCTGGAATTCTATATTTAGTTTTTATTTTCATTAACAGTGTCTTTAATAATGAAAACTTAACAGATGCATGAAACTATAAAGTGGGGTCAATAAGTCCTTTTTACCACATTTGCCTTGTGATTGGGCTTCTTCCCAGGAGAAGCATCTCTGATTGTACCTTGTCCCTCAGGGACCTCTTCTAAGACAATTTTACCTCCATGCCCATCTCCCAGTTTCTGTTTTTTGGTGACTCCCTCTTCACACTAAATGATACCTGTTGTATGATCCACTCTCTCACATCCCTTGATCCCTGATCAGTGATTCTAGCAAATGATTAAATTTACAGTTAGAAGATAGCCTACTTAATACTCTTAGTAAATTCCAGTTTAATATTTCTAACCTCATCTGCAGATTTTTCGCACAACCAACACCCAGTAGTGACATCCCAGCACCCTAGTTTTCTTTATTTATATTCTCCACCAGGCATTGGTATTTCCCACTTTATTTTATTATTGGTGGTTCATAATTTCTAATCATGTCTTAGGAATAACATTCTTAAGGGTTTTGATCTAATTATTTATATCAATTCTACTACAATGACCATTATTTTCTTTTCTACACTCGCATTCTGGGGTAGATCAATTTCTAAGGTTATGGGTAACCAAAATCTGATTAAGCTTTGGAGAGTATTATGGAGGTTAATGTTTACCATTTTACATACATATTTTCAAGAGGGTCAATTGGCCACATGAACTGTGAATGACTGTGTATTATGACCACATAAATTCTGTTCTCTCTCTTCCACTAGATCTTCTATTTATCTTTCACTCTAACAAAGCCACTTCATCTTGATAACTGTAGCCTTATAATAAGTCTTGAAAGCAAATGTATCTTCCAATTTTATTTATCTTTTTCAAAGTCTTTTTAGATCTTCTATCTCTTTTGATTTCCATTTAAGTTTTTGAATGAGCTTCTAAATTTCTAAAAAGTTTTTGAATGAGCTTCTAAATTTCTAAAAACTTCTTGGAATTTGATTAGGCTTGTGTTCTTTTAACAGATACTTGATTTAATCCATTCAATCCAAAGGAATGCCTTCAGCACTATGAAAGAACTACCCAGTTATAGAACACCAAGGACTATCAATCAAAGAACTATGGGGAGCATGTGGGCTTTTAATTGACTGAAACAAGAAATTTAGTCAGTTTTTGTGTAAAGGTTAAGTGAATATAAATCTGACTTATTTATAATCAATCAATGTTTCCTCAGAAGATGCTTTCAGCAAGGTAGCAATTTGTAAGCTGACTGTAGCAGGATTGTTAACAAAAAGATACTTAACATGGAACTGCTACCATTAGAATAGTATGGTCCCAAAATACCATTGGTAATTGGATTGGCAAATTTCAAAAATACTTTTAAATAAATGAAAGCTTTAGTGATACAATAAGCAAGGTCTACCACTAAGTACAAGTATCTTGAACATTTTTTAGCATAAATATAGATTAAAACATTCTTGAATTTTACTTCTTGTAGTGACAGTGACTGAAACAAAGCAAATGTAAAAACACATTAACTTTTTGTAAATATGACTCAATTTTTAAATAATAGAATTATGAAAAAGTTAATGTTTATTTTTATATTCATTAGAATGTTTTGGGTAATTACAATTACATGATTTCTTAGTTATATACCTTGGTGATAATTCCAATAGGACCAGATAATTATATTTTCTGCCTTTAATCAAATGTTCACATACTTGTTATAATAATATGAGAGTAATATTATGACATTTAATAATAGAAAAAAATAGAAGGGTCAGAAGTGTATTGGCTAGTAGGAGAGGGGAGTAGTGGTTACAACTAGCTATGCCAAGGATTAAAAAATATAATTAGAAAAGAGGAATAAGTTCTAGTGTTCTATAGCATGACAAGGTGACTACAACAACTTTAATATAATTTATGAAATATTGGAATAGAGTTGACCAAACCTTCAACCATGAAGAAATGGTAAGGAGATGGAAATGCTAATTACCCTGACTTGCTCATTATACATTGTACTCATGTATTGAATTAACATACTTTACCACACAAGTGTGCCAATTAAGAAAAAGAATAAATTCGCACTGAAAGATACATACATGAATATTCAGTAGCAGCATTATTTGATCCCAAATGATAATAACCCAAATGTTTATCAAGAATTGGAGGATAAATATGCTGTACTTTTTCTCCAATAGAATACTTTACAACATAAAAAATGAATGTGCTATAGCTTCATGAAAAATATCCAAATCAGATATATTAGAGTAATAATTCATTGTAAGATAAATGAACAAAAATGAGATATTAGCAATTTCAGTGTTTGAAATTCTCATCAATTTGTTTATGGAAGAAAGAGACTCTCAGAGTAACAATTTTTAAAGTTTACATGTCAGTACTATACGTTTTCTCTCCTGAGAAAATATATTGTGAAACAAAATTAGAGAATGTATGTCATTTACCTATATTCTAGACATTTTTAATTGCATTTGCAGTTAGCAGATAATAACTGTACCCTGATATGAATCAACATTTTTTTAATAGGGAACCCTATTCTATTAATCTAATAAAGCAGTTCTATTTATGAAAGCCAATGTTACAGTTCAGGTGAGGTATTCCTCAAAAGCTTATGTGTAAGACAATGCAAGATAGTTTAGAGGTGGAATGTTTGGGTTATGAGAGCCTTAACATAATCAGTGGGTTAATCCCTTCTGAGCAGTAACTGAAGGCAGGTAGGGTGTGGGTGGAAGAAGCAGGTCACTG
This sequence comes from Geosciurus inauris, assembly GCA_004024805.1. Taxonomy (NCBI): domain Eukaryota; kingdom Metazoa; phylum Chordata; class Mammalia; order Rodentia; family Sciuridae; genus Geosciurus; species Geosciurus inauris. Next base: position 33,401 of record PVHX01012319.1, read on the forward strand.
GGAGCCAGGCTTTGGGGTTTATATTTTGTTGCTGGTGAGAATAGCTTTCTCTGATCCCCAATTGCCATGTCCGGAAATGCTTTTCTCTACCACATCCTTCCACCAGAATGTTCTGCCTCACTTTGTGCCTAGAGTAATGGAATCAGCTATCTGCAGACTGAAACTTCTAAAGCCATGGGTGTCAAATAAAGTTTTCTTCCTCTAAAATTGTTCTTGTCAGGGCTGTTCATAACAATGGTGAAAAAACTGACTAAAGCAGTCAATATCTAATTTTGGACTTTTATTGGTATAATGACATGCTGTAGTATCATCTTAAGACCTTTGGTTATCCGATACTGAAAATCACACAGACTTATAGGTTATTGAGTAATGTCTGCTTATACCATAGATTGTTACCTCAAGTGCATCATGTTTTCTTATGCTATCAAGAATTACATTACTGACTCATCAAAGTATAATGAACTTACAACAACATGGATGCAGCTGCTGTCTGAGTGTATTGTTAGTCTTGGCAGAGAGTTATGTTTTTAGATTCAAATGTTAAATCACTATTAGAACATGAGATATTCATAAAAAACTTGCAAATCTGTCCATTTTATAGTGATAAATTAATGTCACAGAATACGGATCATCTCTCCATTGACATTAGAATTCCACATTATTCTGTTTTTTTTGTTTTATTTTTAGACACAGTGTTCAATACTGTATTGTTTGAAATTTATTATCTTTTAATCTAAAGCAATAATGCCCTCAGGAGTTACTGAGCTGTGAAGGGTTATTTTCTCTAGTACTTCATGATTCCAAGCTGTTTTCCAGCTAGTCATAACTTTGACTATTATTTCTTTCACCTCTCAGCAAAACCATACTGATGAGTCTAAAACCTTTCTCTCATGGCTTCCAATGTTCTATCTTTTACTTTTCTACTAAGAATTTAAGGTTACAGAAGAAAACAGAAACAAACATTTAGTGAACCTAAAATATCAATCAATTTAATTTTCAATGACTATATTCTTCACTCACAAATAAAATACATAAACTTTTGTACAAATTTAGATTTTAGGTAAATATTTTACTATTTTCATTCACTTCCTTCTTTGCATTGATATTCTAGATGTTTGAAGCTGTCAGGACCCTGTTAATCAAATAATAACTCACTATCCAGTTTTATCTATGCATGCATTTGTTCAGAGGGTGAAACCATGGGAAATTGAACTGCATTACAGAAGTTTAAATTGCTATTTTAAAAGATTTCTCTTTTGTGTTCGTTATCCACTTTATTTAGTGCCACAGTGTGTTGCTTTTAACCAAACACAGTGACATTCAAAGTAGACTTCCAAGTCAAGACTTGAAAGCTTTCACAGGATCAGATATAACACAGGGTGAGTGGTTAAAATGATAAAAACAAAATGCATCAGAATGAAAACAACATTAGTTTAACATTTTCTAACCCTGCAGTCTTGTACAGAAAGTTAAGTGTTCTAAAATACATTTTTTTAAAAACTCTTCTAGGAATATAAATACATAGGAAACTTTTCAAATCTGTAAAACAGAACTGAATTAAAACTAAAAAATAACTTCTTATTTTAAGATTTTGTATATAGGATGAGAGGGAAATAATAACCTTATTTTATTATTTATGGAGAGAGTATTTTCCTTAAGATCTGCCCCCACTAACCCCATGCTATATAAAGTCTGGGGATTTGAATTGACTTCTTCCTAGTTCCACTCTCAGGGCTTAGAAAATGACTGGCATATAGTAGGTTTTTAATAAGTAAGTTATTAACAAATGATTGAATAAATAATCTATTAGATATTGAAGCTATTGGCTCTTGTGATGGCCTGAATGTGATTCTGATGGATATATTTTTCTTAAACCAGCTTTCTGATCATGTGAAGAAGAATCAAACAACTTCTTAAACTGTTTTTTAAAAATCCATGGACTTCTTCTGTGTTTTTTAAGTCTTATACCTTTAGGTACCTTAAGTGCCTCATCTTTTTCTGTATATCTGGAAAACCATGTCAATAGGAGTACCTACTTAATTCTGAGTAAAATCCTTAATCCATATAAAACATTTTGAAGAGTGCTTGGCTACTCTTATAAACTGTCATTTATTAGTTCATCATATGTATGAGTTAAAAACTCAATCAAAATTAAGTAATTTATAAGTAAGTTCAAAACAGGAATCTTACAGCCATGAACACATAAAAATTCATCTATATGTTTCTATTGATTTACTAGTAAAGTAATAAGTTATCCTTATCTGTAAATAATAATCAGTACAATTTGGAATGACTTGGAAAATTGTAAAGATTTTCTCAAGGCCAGAAAATGATACTTAACTTCATCAAAAAAATGTTTCTGGACTTTCAATAAATATGTACTAGTTGCATCTCACATCACAGCTTATTCTCAAGGGTAAACTGTGGCAGATATACATTGAGTTCTTTGCTGTGTGCCAAGTTGTGTGCCTTGGTGTGCAGTTGTGACTGCTTGCAGGGAGAGAAGGGTGCCATGTTGGCTAGCAACAGCTTTCTAAACCCACAATCCAATGTATGTATATTTAGCTACAAGTTAACTGTTCACACTACTATTAATATGAATGTGAAACATTAAAAATGTTTATTTCTTATATTTTTTTATTTTAAATAACATATCTGAACATAAATAGAATCTCAGATTTTCCTCCAGTGTCTTACAAGATTTCTCTTAACATTATTTTAGAGAGTACTTATTTAAAGATTAGTTCAAAAAGCCATTTAATTAATGGTGCTATAGGCTCCACACAATCACATTCTGGTCATTGTGTTATTTATTGAGGATACACAGATGAGCAGAATGAAGTTGTCTTGACTTCCCCATATACAATCTCACAGTCTAGTGGGTTTGCAGGGAAATATAAGCATATTAATTAGACTCAGAAAACAGATGCGAATACAGAATAGAAATATTCATCTAAACCTGGGACAGTGAGGTAGTTCAGAAGATTGTATGTGAAGAGGTACAACTTAATTTATACTCTGGCTCCAAAATTTCTTAACAACTAACCAATGTTATTGGTCTCACAAGATAAAACAAAAATGCAACTGTAGGTTCACCCATAGTGAACATATAGATGTAATTTACAGTAGGCTGAAGGTAGAACTCAAGGAAACTCCAATTTTCAGACACAGACAGCAAAAGCAAAGTCTTAGAAGAGATTAATAAAAGGACCAACCAGAAGAAAATCAGTGGTATCTGTATTGAAATTCTAAAGAAGTAGAGAATATCAAAGAAGTACAATAAGTTGTACAAATAAGTTGTACAATAAGTTGTACAAAGACAAAAACAAGCAAAAACATTGAGTTGGGTAATTAGAAGACTATTAGAGTTCTACTTGATTGGATGTTTTTGATATCTACTTCAATGTGTGACTGCATTTTTCTGAACTACTCTTAGTTATGATGAAAAAGCCTAATTTTCAGATACAAAATGAAAGACCTGTTAGGACCTCTAGTCTATTTACCTTCTTCATAACATTTTCTATAACATACTGCTAGCATGAAAATTGCATTATCCAAGAGTAACCAGTTTGCAAATTCTCCACGATTCTGGCACTGCAGTTTTTTCTGTTCTCAACTTTATTTTCTGTAATACCAAATACATTGCAATACTATTTATCTGTTACCAAATCATTTGTAGCCATCATTTTTTAGAAACTATATTTTAAACTTGAAGGTATATAAGGGAGAATTATACAACCCAAATACTGGTTACAAGTCTCTTAAAGAATAGGTAATTCATGCCACATTTTGTCCTTTAATGATGTTTAGCAAATTACTGTAGTTATGATCCCTCTGAAACCACATTGAAGATGCTCCCTTATATAATTGCCTTGGAATGTCTTATTTTAGAAGCTGGTTGTTCAGTCAGTGGTTGAATTCTATGAGTTTTATGGGGAATTACAAAGATATTCCTGTTATACAGTATAGAATAAGGAAATGACTTAAGTAAGTAGATTGTGGGGAAAAATTTTTTTTAAATCAGCCTAACTAGAACATAAACTATTTTTTTGGTCAGAAATCAAAGTTTGGCCATTGCTTTATAAGCTGTCTTCTGTGTTTATTTGTTTTGAAATGACTTGTTTGTTCATTAGCTGTCCTGAATGAAATCAAGCAGTACCTTCAATTCCTTCGATTTTCTTTTACTTCTCTGAAGCAATGTGTCCAAAGTCTGTTACATTTGAATTGTTTATAGAAATACTGACATTTTGATGGTAAGAATGCAGGGAAAGAAAATGATGTGCCATTATCACATTAGTGAATTAGTCCATTAACTGAAAAATAAAGGATTCTAGATCATGTCATTCTTTATTTGATTCTTTTGGCATTTCAGATATTCATTATAAATCAGAAAGAATATCTATTTGCAGAACGTCTGTATAACACTATAGAGCTACTTAATCTTAATAAGCATTATTCATACTATTTTTTCTAGCAACTTGTTGGGTTTAGTTTTAATTATAGCCTTGCTAGTCCTCGTGCAATTGGATTTACAGACAAGCTAGTATTTTATCCACTATTACATAAAAAATGATAATTTAGTACCAGGTAATTGATTTGTATAATGCATATTATAAAATTATTGTTGGTGAGAAACACAATGAGGTTATTTAAAACTCCTTTTCAACAAAATTACACTCATTCAATGAAAGTTAAGGTAAAGGACATTTATATTCATTGTTTAAATTCAACAACTAAAATATTTAATGTGAAAGCACAAGTCTCAAGACTGTAGATTAGAATGCTAATAAAAGCCCTACCACTTAGTAAAAAAGAAGTCATGAAGTGATTTATTTTAAAACCAATTTACTTTTTAAAAACTGTGGCCATTTATCGAGTGATTCATGATACTGCAAGATATATGATTACTTTAGAAAATAACAAGTGTTATCTATTTATCTACAATATACATATGTATATATGTATGTATTTTTGTATTGCTGAGAGTGGAACCCAGAGTCCCATGCATGCTAGGCAAGCTCTCTATAATTTAGCTATGTCCCCAGCTGCTTTCCATATTTTACAAAGTACTGATGCAGACCAAACACGGTACAAATTTCTTAAACTTTCTTAGAACCATTCTGCATAATGGTTTAGAAATCCCCATAACATCTTGCTGAGAGTCAAACTTAAAGATGAACTATGGTATGAGAAGGACATTTAAGATGGAGATAAGTAAGCATTCTGAGTGAGCCCAATACCGAACCATCAGTTCTGTTTCATTACAGCTCTTCATCCTTTCTTGCCAGATGACATAGGAACTTTACCTCAATACATTTATTTGGTGACTGCTCTGTTGAAGACACTGCTAGATTCTGCATGTATTCTATCTGATTAAATATTAATACATACTTTAAAGTATGTTTTACTTCTATCATTTTACAGATAAAGGTCATTCATGAAAAATCACACAGCTAATAACTGGTAGAGTCATGATTTAGACTCAAATCTTTAAGACCCACATTTCATGTTCTCAAACACTGCTCTGTTATGACCCATAAGTTATATATGTAATTTTTTCTCATCTTTAAAATGAAGACATGATTTCTACTCTATGTACTCATAGAGTTTTGTCATAGTTATTTCTGGATGGGTAAAAATCTATTCTTTTTGTTCCCACCCCACCCCCAATGGTACTGGGCTGGTCATGGGGCCTACTTCAATGTCTTGTTAGTATATGTGACAGAATGCCATGTATGAATAAAAGCTTTAATGCAAATTGACTTAATCAGCTTCTTATGTCTTGTGCTTCTGTCCTCTGTTACAAGAATATTTCAGATAGAAGTTGTCTTTATGACCTGAATCACAGAATGAAATGTCAAGTGGAGCTAAACTTAATTTTTCCCAGGGACCTATAGCAACCACAGACAAGCTGTACACCCTCATACAATATGAAGAAAAATAGATTCTTGTTTTTAAACCACTTTCATTTAATGGATTGTTTGTTAGCTCAGCAGAAACTAATACAAATTGATATCAAGGATCTAATGTTATAATAGATTCATTGTTATATGAGTAAATTATTATTTACTTGAATTATTTTCCCCTTGAGAAAGTATCTACACAATTAGAAAAGTTAGGTGTTTAATGAGTGAGAAAATATTTTCTTTTGTTTAGTATAGCTGGGAGAAAATAATTTTCCTAAGTCAATATTGTGTCAAATTTTCAGCATCTTCAGTATCCATGTATTTTTCCATAAATAATATATGTGTACAGAGAGTTCTCAGAGGTTTTCAAATAAAATTACTGCTGCATTTGAAAGGATTTATTACATCCTGATGTGAAGCCTACAGAATGATGTAGTTTAAAGATAATCTTTGCAAGTTATTATCCTTGGAATTGGAAAAGGTTTTATTAGTTTATGATAAGATTTGGTTGCAATTATTAATTAAAGAGTTTATTGGAAAATCTCATATTAGACTGTTGAAATGTTTCTGGATGTTATTAAATGTCTAATTGTACTACACTTTTCATCCATGAACTTTCAGTACTTATGAAGGCAAAACTTGTTTTTTTTTTTTATTTTAATATTTCCTATGCTTATCACAAAAGCTGAATCAGAGAAAGTATTGAATAAATTGTAGAAAGGGGTATTACCATTACCCAAAATTCCTAGTTTAAAAAAGTATTGTGCATTGGAGAGCATGGTCCAGTCATGTTTTTGTGTTTTTTTAGTTGCCTAATCATATTACTATGTCACTTGACAATTTACAAGACAAAAAATGCTTTTTTTCTTCAGTCTTCAGATATATGCAAGATGTATCTACTTCAGATTCACATAAAAGTTCTCAGATTTATTGCCCAATATCACATTGCTAAAAGGTATTGAAAGCAGGATTTATCAACTTCTTATTCCGTAGCTCATGTTCTTTCTCATCAGTAAAGCAGCTTAGAAAGTAAATATTAAGGTAGAAAAGACAGTCAGAAAAAGACAACTTTACCTGTCCTGTGACGTTTTTCATTATCATGAAAACCCAGAAATTTATGATTTGAACATATACCAATGGATTAGTTATAATTTTGTAAATATGGGGCCAAAATTTTTGGTACAGATTGTGTTTCTAATGTGAAATAAAAATTCAGAAAGTCTATTTTCCAGGAATTCCAGAAAATCTCAAAGTAAATGTCAATGATATTTGTGTGAGCTTTACAAATGTTAGAAAATTCAGGGATAAAATAAACCTAAGAGAAGAACAAATATACTAAAGTATTTCAAATCAGAGTATTCAGTTAGGAAAAGCAAAAACCTGTTATGTACAAAAATATTTTTAAAAAAAATAACCTAATTTTGCATATCTCACACACAGGGTGTATTTAACACCCTGGAGACATGCCAAAATATGGTAATGCCACCAGAGGAAATAGTTCTAGAATTGATGATAAGCCCACATTATCATTCTCTTGATTTGTTTCTGTTTGACTTTTTTAGCTCCCCATAGCAGATGTCCCATGTTGCTGTCATCTCTTAATCATTGGGGATTTCCTCTGAAGCTTCTGCATCCTTCTCCCATCTTCTTACAGTTTTGTCCTTTCAGGGGCTTCCTGTAGGGATTCTGACCCTTCCACACTTTGCCTGGCCTTCCAAGTCTTCCTTTAACATCTTGGTGGAAGTCTCCATGACAGCTTACCTCCAACATCCTACAGTCCTGTAGGACCATCACTACATAATCTGCTGCTAGCTCAAGCAGTGGCCAAACATCCTAGAACAATGGCTGCAGTGGTCTCTGAATGCCTGTGTGGCTAAGCATGATGAAACAATTTTGTCACTGCCATGCCCATGTGCAAGCAGGATGACCCATGGTCCATTTTCAAAGGAGGTTTTACTTTTACAGGATTGTGTCTATTATGGGTGGGGTCTTGCCAATTCCTAAAATGCCCTCAAGCCATATTTCTTATTGTCTCTTTGTATAATACTTAGCATCTCTTTAGTAGCTATAATCTCTTCAACAACCATAACCTCCTTAGCCCCAGTTATACACACATTTATTTTCTGCACAAATTACAATTTTTTCGTTGTGCTTTCTTCTCTGAATATCACAGCAACCTTGGTTAAAAGCTACCAGCAACATCCATGCCACTGCCTGAATGCTGCACTTCCTTGAAATTTTTCTACCAGATTAAACAGACTAACATACTTGTTTCTTCTGATAAGAACAAGCTTTGAAGATTGAATCTAGCCCATTTGTTGATTCTTGATTTTACTTCTTGCGATTTAGGGGGTCTTGTTAAAGAAATCAGATCCTAGGATGACATGGTGGAGATTTGCACCTATATTCCTTCTGTTACATGCAGAGTCTGTGTTCTAGTGTTTAAGTCTTTGATCCACTTTGAGTTTCATGCAAGGTGAGAGATGGAGGTTTAATTTCATTTTGTTACATGTGGCTTTCCAATGTTCCAGCACCATTTGCTCACTAGGCTATCAATGAAACAGACATTTTTACCTTATGTACATGTATAACTGCATGACCAATGTGATTCTACAACATGTACAACCAGAAAAATGAGAAATTACATTTCATTTATGTAAGATATATCAAAATGCATAAATACATTCTATTGTCATGTATAACTAATTAGAACAAAAAAAAATTAAAAATGATCATTCAAAGACTTGGGGAAAACTTTCTGCAAAAATTTGAGCTGAATGTTGAAGAATGGATGTCAAAGCACCAATTAGACAGAACATAATGACAACACTACTGGTCTGTCCCTAGGTCTCCACCATTATATTGTCTCTTCCATCAACCACCATTTGCATAGTTCTCCTTTTCCCAAAGACAGTAAATCAGAAGTAAAAATTTATAAAACCTCATTTTCTCATAAATTCCAGATTGAAAAGACAGTAGTCTCATTCCTTTTAGCTTAACAGCTTTCCCTCTTCTAAAAGTATACACTTATTTAATTTTGAGGTGCTTATTTCAATGAGATTTTATATTAATTGTAAGCCTTTTAAATGAAATTAAAATTATATATTAATGCAGGAAAAAATAAGCAAGATAGTATATTTAATCTTTAAAAGGAGTCATACTTCCATGTCATAAGCTAATAAGACTGCAAGCTGTATTTCAATTTATTTCCAACTTAAATCCTCAGAATTAAATTAGCAAATACATACAAGCATTATTAAGTTTTGCCTACCACACAATATTTTTAAATCACAAAAGTTTTACTTTTGAAGGAAATGTAATTGAAGTATGTATTATAGCCATGCTATATATGACCTATATTTGCCAGTTTTGTATGTTTTGTACAACATTAGAGGGGTAACAGTCATATTTCATATTGAAATCCAAGTAAATTTTAAAAAAATTATATTCAATATTGTAAATAGCTGTTGTATCACTTATAGTCTATAATATCAATATATTCTTTATTTTATTTTATTATTATTATTTTGGTACCAAAGATTGAACCCAGGGAAGCTTAACTACTGAGTCAAATCCCCAGCTATTTTAATTTTATTTTTTTTATTTTGAGGCAGGTTCTCACTAAGTTGCTTAGGTCCTCATTAAGTTTCTGAGGCTGGCTTTGAACTTGTGATTATCCTACCTCAGCCTCCCATGCCACTGGGATTACAGGCCTGTAGTTCTGCACCTGGCTGATGTTTATCTTAAAATAGATTTAATTTATAATATACCTTACTTGACTGAATAATTTTTAGAGCAATTTTAAGTTTACAGAAAAATTGGCAGACAGCACAGAGAATTCTAATTATTGCCTCTCTCAAAACAGTTTCTCTTAATAGTATCACCTTGATTAATATAATATTTTATTGAATTTGATGAACAAATATTTATATATATTTAACTATAGCCTATATTTTGCATTAGCATTTACCTGACATAATACTATTTATGAGTTTGGACAACTATAAAATGATATGGGTATGTGCCATTTATATTATCATACAGAATTCTTTCACTGCCCTGACAGTTCTATGTTCTACTTAATCTTAAAAACAACTAAAGTAAGTACAAACCTTATTAATATAATCATTTATTAAATATTTATTTTATTAACGTTCTTTTTCTTACTGAATTTAGAAAGTTGAGCAGAAATGAATATAAGGAAATCATGTATATGTTTGGTGGGGGAAGTTGGTCTTTTCAAACTGGACAAGGAGGAGATCAAATGACAGTAAGCAACACATTACTTGCTTAATAAAATGGGTGAGATACTAATTACCAATTAAAATATTATGGAGGCTAACTAAATCTGATAGGCACTAGAGAAACTCAGGTGATATTTATCTGGGAAATACAACAAAAGTTTAGTACATATAATTTTATAAGAATAGATCCATGACAGAATTATTAGGTTATTTGTTTCAAATTATACTTTTCAAACTTTTTGTGTATCAAAATCACTTTGGGTTTCTACTAAATTTATATTTTTTGTCTGACTCTCCAAGAATCTGCTTAGTACTACTGTGGCAACACCCAGATACTTATTATTTTTAAACAAAAAACCATAGCGATTCTGATAGAAATAGTCTGAAGATTAGAACAGGAGAAGCACAGCTCTCAGAACACACTGTGAAGTTACTTTTGACAAAGAAATACGAATAATTGCATCCACTGTTAAAGAAGACAGGTAGATGCCACCTCAGCAAGTGACTTGAACCACCCACTCACTGTGTACAGTATATGCATTTTAAACGATTTGTTTAATGGTTTTCTAACTTATCTCTTGAAGGTTGCTCCTGGATGTAACTGGCATTCTATTCAAGAAGCTTTTCTGTTCTTTTTCATTTGCTATAATTTGTCAATTTGTTGTTTGCATTTCGTTTGTGACTCCTTGATAACTAACAGCAGGTCTCCACTCTACATATGAAAACAGTGATGAAACCAATTCCAACCATTCTGATTTTTCTCCAGATTAATTCCCTCCCACCACTTTAACCTTTCTCCACAGTGCTGCTTCTCTATCCCTTGACTCATTTGTATTATGCACCAGGTTCTTTTCTTCACATTTAAACTACTGGAAATGGGCACAACGATGTGTTTATGACTAATGTGAAACACAGTGGAACAAGTCTAGGACTATGTAAGGGTAGCTTTCAGACTACTAATAATGATGCCATTTGAACAGGGCTGTGTGGCTGACAGAATACTTATTCATGAATTATTCTATTTAGCAGGCAGCCCTGCCAGGTGGATTTACAACACTTCAGTTTTATAGATTAAAAAAAGAATCTAAGCTTAGAAATGGTAAGAAATTCAACTTCAATTTAAACAACAAATATGTTTTCTCAAATTTATTTGTTCTTGTTGCTGTTATTTTCCTTGTGTTTCAGTTCCATATAGGATGCCCAAGAGATTGAGGGAGTGGCAGAAACAACTGGGTGAGTCCAGGAATAGGAACTGTTACGTTTCACAGATCTCCATCTAGAATACAATCCAACAGCTCTATTCTAACCATAGTCCAGATTTTGTATGTTATGTTCTATTATACGTATTACATTATTATCACATGCAATCTAATCATCTCCAATTCCCAAACTTCCTGAAGCTTTATATTCTTCTTGATAACGTCTTCAAATGCCCTGGGTAAGAGTAGACAAATTTAAAAGTTTGTCTAAGTATCATTTGATGTCATTGCACGTATTTTACTTTCTCTACTTCATCAGATTTTGTTTTTGAAGGCAGCGTTATTGAAAAAGAACTTACATACATTAAAATTCAACAATATTTATTTTTTTGGTGTTTTCTCCAATTCCTTTGTTAAGGGTAAATGAACATCTTAAGGCCACAACTATCAAAAGAATATTTCCACTGGGCACAGTGACACACACCTGTAATCCCAGCTACACAGAAAGGTAGGGCAAGATGATAGCAGTCTTGGGCCAACTTGGGCAACTTAGGGAGACCCTATCTCAAAATAGAATATAAAAAGAGTGAGTGATGTGACTCAGTAATTCAGTGCACCTGGATGTAATCCTTAATTCCCTCCAGTCCCCCAAAATGAATAATAAAAGGGAAGAGGATGTAACTCAGTGGTAGAGTACTAGGTTCAATACTCAGTACATATGTATACATGTGTGTGCGTGTGCATATGTGTGTATGTGTATGTATGTGTGTTTATGTGTGTATGTATATGTGTGTGTGTATATATGTATATATATATATATATGAAAGAGAGAGAAAAGGAGAGAATTTCAGCCCTGAGAAATCACTTATTTGATTTTAGTATAGTTTTACATTTTCCAGATATAATATAAAGAATGAAGCTTTTTCATTCTGATTTCTTTGGTTTTGCAGAATACTTTGGAGATTCTTCTGTGTTGTTTATATCAGCAACTTGTTTCTTTTTATTGTTGAGTGGCATTTCATTATCATATACATATATCATAATTTGTTTAACTGGTCCTCAGTTGATGAATGCTTGAGTTTCGTCCAGTTGTAGGATATTATAAATACAGATTCACATACAGGTACTTGTGTAGACATATTTTATCATTCTGCTTTCAAAATATTTATAAGTGAAATTCCAAGTTATTCTAGTAAATGCATGTTTAATTTTGTAAAAACAAAAACTTCCAAATTGTTTACCAAAGTATCTATACCTTTCTTTTTATTTCCATGCAATATATGAGGGTTCTAATTACTCTCATTTTCGCCAGCACTTGCAATGTATGGTTTTTTAATTGTAGCCATTCCAGTTGGTATACAGTGGCATCTGACCATTCTAGTTTGTCTGTCTATGTACATGTCACATTTAGCACGTCAATTTAGAGGAAAAACATATGGATTTGAGGGGGATTTGGTGATCTATTTGGCTGAAATTGGTCCCATAAAACTATCACTTCTTCCAAGTCACAAACATTTTTTGTACCTCTATTTATTTACTTTATAATATCAATATTTTATAGTTTTAAGTGCACACTTATAATAATTTATAATTTTATCATTAAATAATTAATTTTCAAGTGCTATTATAAGTCTGAGTCACTTAAATGCTCAGAGCCCCCATGCATCTGCCCAATAGGAAATTCAATCTGAGTACTATTGTGGTTTCTCTCCTGAATTGAGAAAAGCACCTGAAGATCATAATGAGTCCAGTATATCAGGAAGAAGATTTTTGATTAAACTAATCAAACTTCTAACATGTATGGTCCTTTGACACTGTGGCTTAATTCAATGAAAATGGTGAAATTCTGACAATGTAGAACCAGTCTTACTGATGAAAACAGGAGAGTTGTACAGCAGAATTTGGAGGCTATCTTATACATAGTTGAAAGCGGGTGAAGCAGAAAAGAAAATCACTACTGTCCTGTAAATCCTCATCACTGGGTACCAATGGGAGTCTTAATTGTTAGATATTTGGAAGATGACTCCAATCATCAAATGGATTTGAGAACTATAGACACCCTGTTGAGGACCATTTCTTTCACAATTTTGCCAATTTTATAATGCATTCACGTCTTTATTTTTATTCAAAGGAAAACAAAATTATCAAACACACACATGTTAATGCAACATTATGTGCAAATATATTCATGGTTCTTTGTATTCTAAATATAGACAAACCAGCATGAATATTCATAGAACAGTTAACTCCATTCCATATTCTTGTTTGCACTGAAAATTGATGGAGATAAGTGAAACTGCCTTGCATACAAATGTTTCTGACTACTTGTTTTCAGAATCTTATTATTTTCCAGCTCTATTTAGATCTGTTTATGTTGCTTTTTGCATATAAGTGGAAATCACCCAAAATGATGTAAGTACATCTCAAAAATATAATCCATTATTCCATACCACAAATGAGGAAAAGAAAAACAAATCAAATCACACTAAAAATTTAAATCAGTGGGCATGAATGAGTTAGGGATATTTTATTAATAAAAAAACATACAAAATCAATGTCATATTCCCAAAACTTAGGTTTCAAAGTGACTATATTCTAATGCACAATAAAGATGAGAAGTCACATTAGCCAAAAAATTCACCAAAAGATCACCTTTGCTGCAATTAGATTAAAACTAATTAAAAGCTATGTACATCTTTATCTTTTATATTTAGCACCAAAATGTTGAAACCCAATATATACCCATTATGTATTTAATGATATATTTTTTAATTCAAGGGCTTCTATCTTAGATTTATAGGTCAAAGAAAAATTTAACTAAAAAGCATCATCATTCAATGAACTTCTCAAATGTTTTCTTCCTGTAATTTGTTATATCAACTTTAAGATTATTTTAAATCAATTTTAATGAGTTTTCAAAAATAGTCACAGTTCACCTGGTAAGTTTTACTTATACCAAGAGCTTCTAATTATTGTACATCTCTGATGGTCTTCTGGCAACGAAATCGATTCCTACACTCACTGGGTGAATATGCATTAGATCTATGGAAACATAGCCCAGATTAATGAAGAGCTATCTACTACTGCCACCTATGGCAAATAAGAGCTAGTTTGTAAACCCCTAAAAATCATGAAATTAGCACTCTACTAGACAGAGGAATATGAATGAAAGGAAGACCACACAGCTACTGAAAGTTGCCACAATGCTCCATGTGTCAACCTTACAGCTAAATTCAGTAAGCATGAAATCCACATGCTTAACTGAATTTCAGTATATCATATTTTCCTTCCAAAGGAATGCTAGGGTTTAAAGATGATTCTAAATTGAAATCATACAAAAAAAAATTAGTGCTTTAAAAATATTCACTGAACTTTGGAACTTAATGAAGGCTCAAATTGTAAGACTAAAATAAAAATCTATTTTTCAGCTATAATCTTTAAATTTCATTTTATTTAGATGTGTTCAACTTTTACTTAAAAATTAAATTTAAATAAATGTTTAACTTTTCTAGTTTCTGTCAGCTTAGAGACTTCTTGCATTTGCAACTTAGAAAAAGTATTAATTTTTTCTGTTCTCACTACCCAGATTACTTTGTAAATGGAAAATCTCAAAAGGAAAAAAAACAAAGATTTACTATTAGATTGTATCATGGTGATTTAGGTAAAGGTTTAATCCCAAGAATGATACATGATTAGTTTTCCTTAAACATTTTTATAATCTGGGACCATATTCAGATCTATCTGTCCTATGCAACCTTCACACCACTGACACAAACATTTTAATCTTTTAAAAAAGACACGAAATCAGTTCAAAAAACCAAAACTTTATTATAGCAGCAAGAACATTTTTTTTTCCTTTGATGAAAATGGTTTAGGTGAAGCCTCCAAATAACTACCTGAACAAATTTCAGCAGTTCCCCCTTAGCCGTGATTTTGCTATCTGCAGTTTTAATACCTGCGGTCAACCATAGTCGAAAAATATTAAGTGGAAAGTTCCAGAAATAAACAATTCACCAGTTTTAAATTGACATTGTTCTGATTAGTGTGATAGAATCTCTTGCTGTCCCCCTCCGTACTCCAAGACATGAATCATCCCTTTGTCAAGCACATTCATGCTTCATAAACCACTTGCCTGTTAGCCACTTGGTAGGTACTTTAGTTACCAGAACACTTGTGTTGATATAGCGGTCCTGCAGTGCTGGAGCTCAGGGAACCTTTGCTTTAGTTAATAATGGTCACAAAGCACAAATGTTGTGATGCAAGGGAGTAATCAGGGAATAGCATGGAAGGACAGATGAAACCTCATATTATGTGCAGGATATGTACGAAAAATATGTCTATAACAGTTCAATACTGTCTGTGGCATAAAGCATCCAGTAGAAGTCTTGGAACCTATCCCTCACAGATATAGAAGAACAAGTATATAGAAAAAAAAAATAGCCATCCTGTAGGACTGGTGTCAGTAGTGATACAGTGAAAGACATGTCACTGATATTTGGATACAAGTCTTCAAGATCCTATATCAAACTTCCTTTCACCTTACCAATGTCCTGGAACATTATTCTGCTTCTTCCTTTTTCTCTTTCTTTTCCTTCTTATTCTTTCACAAAATCTTTTTCTAATCGGCACCCAGTACCCTCTGGATGTCTTCTGGTCTCTTCAATGTCTCTGGGGCAAATCATTACTTAGGTCTGTGTCCCATTTCAAAATTATTCCTCTCTATCACTAGTTCTTCTTAAAATTGAAATAACAAATTCCCAAATAAGTCATTCCCTCTGCAGTGGTATTGTTATATCTTGTCCATACATTTATGCATCACTCTATTTCATTGATCTTGAAATTTAGTTTTTCTTTTAATAGTTTCTGAATTTAGGCCTTACATTTGTCATATGCAAATCATGTGGAAATATTTTGTTTCATTCCCTTAAATATGATTCTTTATCAATTATATTTTGGAATAGAGAAATGACGATACTTGTTATGAGTTTGTGATTTCAAGAGCACGTTGTACTAAGTATAATTTGTATGAAATTAGTGGTATATGAATGACTCTAGATAAAGATCAATAAATGTTCTATGTTGCTAATCATTGCATATGTATTTTAATCTGTGGCAGAAAAAATATACCATGCACTGGAAATTCACAATTTAAAGACGATTTCTTAGTGTTGACCTAAGTTCTTTTAAAAGGTTGATTTAAGTTGGAATCAAAGAAAAATTCAAAGTAAATAATACCAAAGATAGGACAGAAAAATTGAGAGTCCCATAAAGAGAAAGGAGAGACTTATTTAATCTTTGTGTACCCAGGGCTTCATGGTGAGTATCCAAGTATTGAATTTGTTGAATATAGAATGCTTTGTCTCATTTTAAGTGAATCACATGATTTAAATAATTTACCTTGAAGAGTGACACGTTTGAGACGCTAAAATACTTCAGACACAAATGCATTTTTTAAAAGTAGAGCTTGTGATTATAAATGAAGTTTTATGAAGAGAAAAAGTATGTGATATGTGTGTGCAGTAACATTAAATGCTCACAGTGCCACCAGTTTTGCCCGTTCATATCGTCATTTCATTAACCCATTTATCCATCATTTTTCATACCTGAAGACTGAAGTCATTTACATTATACTTTTTTATTTACACCTGTTAACCCTTGTTAAAATATCCAGGCATTACAATAAAACAGAAGTCCCCAACATGTTATGGGTCATAATATTTTTTAACTAAATAGTATAATGAGTGCAATGATTTGGATGTGAATTGTTCCCCAAAAGCTCATGTGTGAGACAGTACAAGAAAGCTCAGTGGTGAAATGTTTGGGTTCTGAGAGTCTTAACCTAATCAGTGTGTTATTCCCCTGATAGAAGTTAACTGGATGATAACTGTAGGCAGGAGCGTGTAGCTGGAGGAGGTGGGTCCCTGGGGGCATGCTTTTGAGATATATATTTTGTACTTGTTGAGTGGAGAGCGCTCTCACGCTCTCTCTCTCTCTCTCTCTTTCCTGGTGTGATGTCTTAAGCCATTCCCTCTATCACACTCTTCCATAATATTCAGTCTCACCTTGAGCCTTGAGGAATGGAGCCAGCTGTCTATGGTCTGACTGATACCTCTGAAACCATGAGCCCTCAAATAAACTTTTCCTACCAAAATGCATGTTTAATTCTTAGGTTGTTTGTGAGGGTTATAATTTTCACTACACTTCTTGTCATCTGTCCTTCCTCATTCTGTACTCATTCTGTATACTGTGTTAAATGCCAAGGGGTTGCATGCTAAAAGAATGATTCTAAGGGGTCAATTTTTTTTTTATACCTTTGGAAGACCTGACAAGGAACAGTGAGAATGAATTCCAGAAATGCTCCTTAGGCTTCTGAAGGTTTTAAGAATAGAGAGGCCCAGGTCTCACAGCTGGGTAGAAAGGTTTTATATTATTTCTATATGGTGAGAAATTATCATAAAACAGCATAATTAGCTCTAGGCTGGAACTCAATAGTTTTGTTCTCATTTTTTCCATCACTGTCTTATTCCAACTCTTTCATCCTATATCTGTTTTTCAATTTCCTTTGTAGAAGAATAAAGACTTTATCCAGGGTATTCTCCAAGGTTAATTGTCTTCAATTTTCCTCCATTCTTTCATAAGTAAATGGTTTGACTCTAGATTGTATAAAGAGAGATAAAAAGAGAATGCAGAATAATTTAGTTCGTTTGTTATTACCCACCTGCTTGAGTGTCTACTAAAAAAAGAAAAAAAAATTGACTCAATTCTAAATCGTTTGTTACCTTCTCCCACTTCTTTCCAAAATGACTTTTATATGTTATCAACATACCTAAATCATAAATTAAAATATCCAGATGTATGGCCCCCGTCACTGAATGACCAACCCTGAAGTATAAATGGAATAAAATCAATCCCTAACACAGAGAAGCTATTAACTATAAAGAACCCAAATTGGGCAGTACATGTACGTGTGTACAGGGTGTGTTCAAGCGCATGTGCATGTGTGTTTCCATTACAAAGTCATTACAATTTATAAAACATAAGAACAGGTGAAACATGTTCTTCTTCAAAGGAATACTTTAAAGTAAACTTTCAAGTAAAACTCCCAAATGGATCTAGATTACAGCCAACTGCCTCCACCCCATCCCCAATGACAGTTCAAGACAGCTGCTAAATTTAACATGACTCCACTGGAACAGCCGTCCTCCTACACAATAGCAGGCTATGAGCTGCCAGTCCCCAGGATGTACTCAATTTCTGAATTGCTGCACAGCGGCCCTGCTGATCCTTAATCCTTATGAATACAGCATTGACACATGGCCAAGATTTTCAGAGGATTCATTTTTAAAGAAAAAAAAAAGGAACAAAAGGAAAGGAAAAGCTCAACGCAACATGTTAAGACACATCCTGTGAGGCAAAAGTTTTGAGATGGGGAAAGAAAATGACTCAATAAATAAATTTGAAGACATGCAGTCCCCACTGTGCAGATGGTTCATGTTCTAAAAGTTCATTTGCAGATCAGTTATTTGGAAATCAGAACATATCGTTCCATAGAAACAATGTTTTACTTGTCTGTTGTGTTCCTAGGTTAGACCATAAAATCCTATTTCACAAAGAATGTGCCTGATGTATGTAATATAGAAGTGATATTGACTCCATCACTTGTAAGAATGTGTGTATTGAAAAGATAGCTAGAAATGCATCATGTCTGCTTTAAACCCGAATCACTGACTAATCTATCCATTGTGCACCTGATTAAACTGTAGGTGGGGATAACATGGCCAAGAAAGCAGACCCCATTCCTGCCTTCACTGAGCTTATTCAAATCACGATTGTCATGCTTAGCTACATAGCAGAACGTTCAGTCATATCTGACTGCAAAAAAGGCAACTAGGCACTCCAATGTACAGCATGTGCAGAGATGACTCAGTCAGGGGAGCCGTTCCTGTGTGTGGTGTAAACAAGGCAGAAAAGAGGAACACCAATTCAATGATGGATAATATATCACACATAGGTGTAAGCAACATGGCTCA
This sequence comes from Geosciurus inauris, assembly GCA_004024805.1. NCBI lineage: Eukaryota > Metazoa > Chordata > Mammalia > Rodentia > Sciuridae > Geosciurus > Geosciurus inauris. The sequence goes on from PVHX01012319.1 coordinate 52,780, forward strand.
GTGGTCGAGATCCTAATTTGTGTTTGTGTTGATCAGCTTTTCATGGCTGTGTTCATCTTTTTGACAAGAACAACTTACTTTTGGCTCACAGTTTCAGATGTTCAGTCTGTAGTTGGTAGATTCCATTACTCTGGGCTCAATGTGAGGCAGAACATCATGGTGGAAGGGCATGGTAGAGAAGCACTGTTCACTCATGGCAGCCAAGAAGCAGAGAGAGAGGAGGAAAGGGGCTGCAGGGAAGAAGAACCCTTCCAAGGTAGGCCCTCCAGTGATCCAGGCCCTCCAGCAATGCTTGACCTGCTTACAGGATACCCAATTAGTCTGTTTAAATTAGAATGGACTGATTAGATTACAGCTCTTATAATTCAATCTTTTAACCTCCTTATATTCCTGCATTAACACAGGAGATTTGGGGGAACACCTAAAATCCAATCAATGGCAGTGTCAGTTATTTTTCTGTCACTGTGACAAAGTACTTGAGCAAATCAATTTGTAAGAAGGAAAGGTATATTTTGATTCATGGCTTCAGAGGTTTCAGTCCATGGTCACTTGATCTCATTGTCTTTGATTGCCTTTGAACCTCTGGCAGCAGAGTACATCATTGTGGAGAATGAAGTAGAGGGGCTGCTCGTATCAGGTGGCAGGGAAGCAAGAGAAAGAGGAAGGGGCCAGGGTTCCAATACCCCTTACAGGAACAGGAACCCAATGACCTTACTCCTTTCCACTGGATCCCACCTCCTAAAGGTTCCACCACCTCCCGATGACTTTAAGGACTGGGGACTGATCCTTCAACACATGGGCTTTTAGAGAACATTCAAGATCTAAACAGTAACACAACTGATTGTGTCTTTGGCTATAATTATCAAAGGATAGGTAGATTAAAAGTATTGTAAGTGGGTGGTATGGTTTGGATATGAGGTGTCCCTCAAAAGCTCACATGTGAGAAAATGCAAGGTTCAGAGGAGAAATGATTAGATTGTGAGAGTCTTAATGCAATCAGTGAATTAATACCTTGATGAGAATTAGCTGAGTGGTAACTAAAGTGGTATGGTGTGGCTGAAGGAGGTAGGAATTGGGGGCGTGGCTTTGTATATATTTGTATCTGGCAAGTGGAAACCTCTCTCTTTGCTGCTCCCCTCCACCACACTACACTCTTCTGCCATGAAGTTCTGCCTCACCTTGAGCCCCAAGGAATGAAGCTGGTCTTCCATGAATGGAGACATCTGCAACCATGAGCCTTGGAGTAAAGTTTTCCTCCTCTGCAATTATTCTGATCAGGTCTTGTAGCTGCAGCAGTAAAAAAGCTGACTAAAACAGTGGGAAAGGCTCTGACCAGTCTGCTAGTGATCTATCTCTAAGTTAGAAATTCAATATTCCAGCCAGACATTGTGGCACATGCCTGGAATCCCAGTGACTCGGAGGCTAAGGCAAGAAGATAGCAAGTTGAAGAACAGCCTCATCATCTTAGCCAGACTCCGTGTCTAAAAATAAAAAAATTTTAAAAAAGAACTGGAGGTGTAGCTTAGCGGTAAAGTATCCCAGGTTTAATCCCAGTACCAAGAAAGGAAGGGAAAGGGAAAGAGAAAGGGAAAAGGAAAGAGAAAAAGAAAGGGAAAAGGAAAGAAAGGAAAGGAGCTAACAACACTGGTCTATCAGTATCTTGGAGAGGTCAAGGGCTGGGGCCCTGGAATTTGTCTACGTGTCTTGGATCTGTCGAATTTGTCTGAAACAGTACCAGTAGCAAGGGGGAAGGCTGACTATTTACTTATTTATTTATGTATCCATTTATTTAAAGCAACTTGATTTCTTTACCTGTTTTCTTTATCCTCTGCATCCAGTCTCACTCATGATCACGTGGCAGGAAACTTCACTGCTAGAACTTATTTGCTTTGCTTTCTATTGGCTGTTTCCAAGCTCCTGCAGCAGCCTTCTTCCTCTTATGCTTCAGTATCCATTTTTTTTTTTTTTTTTTTTTTGGTACCGTGGATTGAACTCAGGGGCACTTGACCACTGAGCACATCCTCAACCCTATTTTGTGTTTTATGTAGAGACAGAGTCTCACTGAGTTGCTTAGCGCCTCACCATTGCTGAGGCTGGCTTTGACTGAGCACATCCTCAACCCTATTTTGTGTTTTATGTAGAGACAGGATATCACTGAGTTGCTTAGCGCCTCACCATTGCTGAGGCTGGCTTTGAACTCACAATGCTCCTGTCTCAGCCTCCCAAAGTGCTGGGATTACAAGCGTGAGCCACCGTGCCCGGCTTCAAAGTGTCCTCTTAAACCTCCCTCTCAGTTTCCGTTGACACGCTCAGAATATAGTAAATAATTAAGCCATTTGAGCTTGGCCCACTTTCCCTGAATTCTTCTCCAGATTTCCATCATTGTTGGAGCCCCCTTACATCTCTAGGTCTCATCACCTACCCAGCCTGCCACCATGAAAGTGAACTTTCAAAGTTCTCTAGCAATGCTTTTAAAACCCAACAAGGTTCTGCATGTACAAAACAATATAAGTACAGAGGGGTTTTGACTCAAAAGGCTCTAAAAAATGTAGGACTGTAGCTGCAGGCAAAGTCTGGACTTCTTCCTAATGTAACCTCCTTGGGTGACTCCCTCCTTCCAGGTGTGTCTTGACTCCCTATTGCCACTGTTTATTCTTCATGTAGGCACAGGAAGCTGTCGGAACTATTATTCTTTTCATTTCCACTGTCTGTCTTTCTCTGGCTTCCAGCTGGTGCTAAAAATGGTCTTGGAGCTTTTCTCTTTCGCTAATCCCAGAATTGGATTTTGGAAAAATACAAGGAGATTTCTGCAGTACAAGATAAATAGATGGGAGGCTAAAAATTCCTGTCAGTTTTTTTTTTAATTTTTTTTTTAAAAATTTTCGATACTAAGGATTGAACCCAGGGGCACTTAACCACTGAGACATATCCCCAGACGTTTTTATTTTTTATTTTGAGAAAGGGTCTTGATAAATTGTTTAGGACCTTGCTAAGTTGTTGAGGCTATATTTGAACTCACAATCCTCTTACCTGAGCCTCCCAAAACTGTTGTGATGACAGGTATGCGTCACCACCCTTGGCTATCTGTGCCCTTTTTCTTTTCTTTTCCTTCTTCAACTCTAAAGGAAAACAAATACACACATAGGAGAAAACAATGGCACTCGGGGTTTTCAAAGAATGAATTAAAGTGTAGACTTTTCAGTTCCGAGCAAATCCAGACTTGAGGGGCTCAGGGGATAAGTATGCTAGAATGTCATCTGCTGTCCCCTCTCCCCATTCTTAATGGTTCTCTGCATCAAAAATGAATGCTTATTTCAGAATAAGTGTGATCATTGAGAGCAATAGAGCAAGGTTTTCGGGAAAATAAGATGTTTCTAATCCCCTTATTGAGGTTTTGCCAGTGAGGATGTAGAGAAAGAATAGAAGGGAACTGGTGCTGCACAGCAACTATGAGGTGGAAGTTAAGCTAAGAAGCAAGAAAGGCTAAATGCATCTTGTCAGCACACAGGACTGGCTCGAGGTAACATCGACTCACTGCTAATTGCACTCCAGAAAGCAAGAGGACAGATCCATTTCCTGCAAGACCCTTTCAGGATCATATGATCATTCGAGGAGACATTTCAAGTCAGATATGAAGAGATGGACCTCATAACAGTAGTGACTTGATTCAAGGTCACTTAGTGTTAATGATCTTAAAGGACCAGGTCCTTGAAACACATACTGACTATTCTCCACAACAATCCTAAAAGAAAGGAATTATTGACTCTTTAATATTGAAAAAAGAAAAAAGAAAAAGAGAGGAAATTGAGGTTATAGAAGTTTAAAAATCACTTGTTCAAAGTCACAGAATGAAAAAATAGAACAACTTGGACTCTGGTTACTTGGATCTACAAGTCTGTCTTATCTCTATTGCTGTGTGTTACTTACTAAGTACAAAGAAATGACTCAGGCCAGCTCTGTGCAGCAAGAGGACAGGTTCTAAGCATTGAAGTCATACCTGCTATACTCTTCTTGTTGGAATGTGCTTGTGAGTCCTGGAAAACCGTCTTAAGATGATAAGGTAATGAGCAAAATAGTAATAGCCAGTGTCCCTGATGTCACTCTTCCATGTAGGTAAGCCAACATGCCCCACCTCCAGGCTTTGGGTTATATGTTAAAATGGCCTCCTCTTATTTAGGTCATTACTTATAACACTTTGTTTCAGTTAAATTTGCTCCCAACTGGCATAATAGCAAAGCAGTCTAGATAGTAATGAAGAGCATGAAATCTGGAGGAGAATTCCTGGTTTTCCTGCCACTGACTAACTTCAGGTTATTTATCCCTCTTTGCCTGGGTATCCTCATATGTAAAACTTAAATAGTAGTTACTATTGCAAATCGATTTAATGAGGTGCTAAGTCAATATTTGTAAAAGACTTATAAGAGGAGGCCATTTTAACATACAACCCAAAGCGTGGAGGTGGGGCATGTTGGCTTACATACATGGAAGAGTGACATCAGGGACCCTGGCTATTACTACTTTGCTTATTATCTTATCATCTTAAGACGGTTTTCCAGGACTTAGATATTTCAGTTATCTTTAAGTGTTTAGCAATATTTGTAAAAGACTTATTTGTAAAACACTTATATAGTGCCAGATTTTTGGTTTGTTTGATAGTGTTTGTGCATGTGAGGGGATTTTCTTCTAAATAGCAATAATTATTTTAATTCCTCCAAGTAGTAATGTTAACAATTTCAAAATTTTCTTGGGAAGTTTTATAAACTTTGTATATATCTATATGCTTTTTTCCAAATATAAATATCAACATGTATATTATTTTATATTTCTTAATAGATTTACTTTTAATTCTTATATATTTTTTACAAAATTAAATACATTTCATATGTAGGTAGCATATATGGCATATGTTATGTCAATGTTTGCAAGTGACTTCCACATCCCTGTCTCATTTTGACTTCTTGTAGCACCTCTAAAAAGTATTCAAGCTGAGCATTGCTAACCTTAGATGGTAAGAAAATCAGAAACTTACTGACATATTCAGGGTTACACAGCGATGTAACAGAGACCAAGTCCAAATTAGTTGTAACTTCTACAACTTTTGATACCAAATTAGCATAACTTTCACAACTCCATACTTAGTATCATGCCATATGGGAATTTTATATAATTTTCCTCAGTTAATATTATCATATCAACTTATCATCATTAACCCCTGGTTGGTAAAATGATTTCAGTTATCTTTAAGTGTTTAGCACTCATTTAAGATATAAAAAATACAAGTAATGATTGAGCTAAAACAGCAAAGAAATGCTGTCACCCAGTTGTTCTGATTCCACTGAAGTTCTGGTGTCCAGGAAACCCAGTCCTAGCAAGCGACATTAAAGGGACTTATGCAAAACTTTGGTGTTATTTTTCTCCATGACTTTGTTTGAGACCTTAACAAAAGTTAGGATGGTAGAGGGTTTCTTTAGTTTTGAGATAAGATGGGTGGTCTGTTCAAAATGCAGATCATGAAGTGTTTTGTAGCATCCTTTAGTAATGTCTGTCAAAATGCAAACTGTACAAACCTTTTAGAGCCATAAATAATACTTCTAAGAATTTTTCTTAGCAACACTCAATACTGAAACTTGAAAGTGACATAAAATTACTCTCAATAATGGATATATACACCCATGCTATAGAAGAGACATGAAATAAAAGCAATGGTATAGGCTTAAATGTACTAATATGAAAAATTGTCCAAGACATATTCTTGTATGAATAAATGTAAAAACATTGGTATTTGAAATAATAAATGGAGTATATTTCAGTTTTATAATTTTTAATTCCCAAATATATACATATGGTATAAAGACCTAGGATAGAACTAGAATAAGACAAAACTCCAAAAGCAGAAAGAGGCTCTAGATGACAGTTAACATTTTTATCCTTCTATATTGTTTGTGTCACATACAATAGTAATATGCTTCTGTATTGCTTATGTTACTTTAAAAAAATGAGTGGAAAGTGAATTTATAGGAGAGAAAGCAGATATAGCTTTGTAAACGTTACTTTTGGAAAAAAATGTATGAACAAAGACAATTGAAGACATTAGTTTTTAGCTGAGGGGAGTGGGGGTTTAGATTTATTTTTTTCAAGGTGAATTACACTGTATATGTTAATTGGGAATGATGTCTAAATAGAAATATTGTACTTATATAATTCTCAGATATGGGTTTCTCACATATTTTAATGATTCTGAGATTGGAATATGTTTTATAATCCCTTAAAAGAAGTATAGAGGATTGCATTAGCATCTGCAAGTTATCTTGAGGCAATATTTAGCAAAATCCTATTTAGATTAAATTTTACATTTGAAGTCTTTGAAAGTAGGTTATATTAAACCTGGAGGATATTTGTGTGTGTGTGTGTGTGTGTTTCTTTTTTTCCCTCTTTTCTTTCCATTCTGTGTCAAGGTTAAAATCGGTAGAGTCCATTGCTGTCCTTTTCTGCCTAGTGAGCTTCTGTCCTTACATAAACTTACGTTAAGGACAAAGATATTCCTTTGATACTACAGTACTTAAAATTTCCTTATTACATTTCTGTCTTGTAATAAGTAGTCCAAAATATATTCCAAACAAAAAGAGCAAATAAAAAGGGTTAGTAAGGAAGAGGAACAACTGGAACTCTTATGCATTGTTGGTAGATTAACAAAATGGTGCCATTGCTGTATAAAAGAGTATGATAATTCCTCAACAACTTAAACATAGAATTGTTATATGATCACCAATTCTTTTTCTTGGTATGCACTAACAGATTAAAAAGTATAACCACTTTCATAGTAGCATTATTCACAATAGCCAAAAGGTGGAATCAACCGAAGTATCTATCAAGAAGTGGCTTGAAAACACAAAACATGATACATAAATAAAATCAAATAGCATTCAACTTTGAAAAAGAGAAATATTCAGATACTATAACATAGTTAAACCTTAAAGACATTATGTTAAGGGAAATAAAGCAGTAACAAAGGACACATCTTTACATACATATATACTTACATGAGGTACCTAGAAGAGGCACATTCAGAGACAGAAATCAGAGAGGTGGTTGCTGGG
>PVHX01012320.1:0-59845 GCA_004024805.1 Geosciurus inauris
TGGATGCGGCAGGGGGGAGGTGGGAGGAAAGAAAGGGTAATGGGTATAGTAATGATGGTTGATTGAGAGGGTCATTACTGCCCCTGGTGCAGGTATGAAGACACAAATAATGTGACTCTATCTGATTTGAAACCAGAGAAATGGAAAAACTGAGCTCTGTATATGTACTATGACTTGAAACGCATTTAAATAAAATAATAAAATAAAATAAAATAAAATAAAATAAAATAAAATAAAATAAAATAAAATGATTCTTTATATATTCTGTATCTCTGTTACATGTGAGTATTGCATATAAGGATTCCTATTCTGGATCTTGCATTGTAACTCTTCAAATGAGTCTTTGGTGATCAGAGGATCTTAATTTTTTTGTATAACAGTTGATCTTTTTTTTTCCTTTACAGTTAGTGCTTTTTCTTTTATATGGTAAGTATTTGCCTATGTCAAGATTTTGAAGGTATTCTCCAATGTCACATCTAAAAGTTTAACCACTTACCTTTTTAAAATATATTTTATTGGTGCATTATCATTATTATAATAGTGGGATCATTATGCACTATCTGTACATGCACAAGCATAATTGGATTAATCTCACTCCTAGGACCTTCCCTTTCTCTCTCTTCCCCCCTCTCCATGATCAACTTGCTAATTTTCTTTTTTTTTTTTCCTTTTAGACTTACAAACCATCTAGAATTGAATTTTTACATAGTATAATGTGGGAACCATGATTAATTTTTTTCAGTATGAATATCTAATTGATCCACCCTACATGGTGACAGTTCTCTGCTCTCAGTTCTGCAATGCCACCTCTGTCATAAACCAGGAGTCCATGTCAGAGTCTAATTCTGGTTCCTGGTCTGTTTCACTGTTCTGTTTGCTTAAGCTTGCATGGGTGCCACTCTGTGCTGAAGTTTTGTGCCTAGTTTATCCAAGTTTTTACAAGGTATTTAAATTTTTGATGTTTTATAAATGATATTTTAAAATTTAGTGTTCCAATAGCTTTATTTATATATAAAATATAATTGATATTTAAAGTTGATCAGGTATTGAGATCTTGCTAAATTCACTTTTTAAATATAATAATTGATCTCTTAGTTATTTTGGGCTTTTTTCGCATATATTTATTCATTAGTAAATAACGGCAGTGCTTTTTTGTCCCTGCTTGGATCTCCAGGATTATATTGAATAAAAGTGGTGATCACAAGCATCTTGTCTCATTCTGACTTCAAAAAGAAAGTTCTGTTACTTCAGCATTAAGTATTAGGCTTGCACTTGGGTTCGTTTCTTAGGGTTTGTTTCATCTGATTTAGGAAATTTCTACTATTCCTGATTTTCTGACAGTTTCTTTTTTAATGAATGGATGATGATTTGTATCAAATTTTTTTCTGTAGCTATGAAATATGATTTTATTCTAATTTTTAATGTGGCAAATTACATTGACTGATTTCTTTTGTCTAAATTGAAATATAATCTATACACATCAAAATGCACAACTATTAAGTATACCAGTTAGTGAATTTTTGAATATGTGTATACCTGGGAAACTACCATTTAGATCAAGATTTAGACTGTCTTCATCCATCAGAAAGTTCCTTTGTGAGGCTGAATGTTTTCCTGATAATCAGATGCTTATCCATAATGGGGGTGGGTGGGTAGGGAAGAATGAAGGAACTTTGGATTGTGCAGACATGAGTTAAGGGAGAGGGTGTGGGGGTAGGAAGGATGGTGGAATGAGATGTACATTATTACCCTATATATATGTATGACTACACAACTGGTGTGACTCAGCATCATGTACAGGCAGAGAAAGGAGGAGTTTGACATGTGTACATTGTGTACAATGTGTCAAAATGTATTCTACTGTCATATATAACTAATTAGAACAACAAAAAAGTTACATTTAAAAAAGAGAGAAAGTTCCTTTGTGTCCATTCCCTGTCAGTCTGAGGAGGTGACCACTACTATTCCACCATGGATTAACTTTGTTGTTAACTCTACATGAATAAGATCATCTAGTATGTACTTTTAGTGCCTGGGTTCTTGTATTCAATACAATGTTCTTGACCCATGTGTTATTTAACTGTTTGCATTTTTAAAAAATATTTTATTTAGTTATAGATGAACACAATACCTTTATTTATTTTATATGGTGCTAAGGATCGAACCCAGTGCCTCACACATTTGAGGCAAGCGCTCTACCGCTGAGCCACAAACCAAGCCCTAACTGCTTGTGTCTTAATATCCACATATAAGGTCCTTTTTGGCTTTTGATTTTGTTAATTATAGTTTTCCTGCATTTTAGACAGAGAATATTGTTTGTATTACTTTCTTTTTAGAATGCACAGGTGCTCCAGGTCTAGGAATATCATTAGTTTAACAGAATGAAACAGAGAGTTAGTCTAAAAGTTTGGTCTCAGGGTTTCAGAGTTTCTCTTTTTCAGAGAGTTAGTCTAAAAGAAAGCTCAGAGTTTCAGAGAAGTTCTGGGAGGCAGGGAATGAGGCAAGCAATTGTGCTTCAATCATTTCTTTCAGCATCAGAATTGAATCTTATTGTTATATTGGAAATTTAGTATATTTTAGTTTTAGAATTTCACTGAAGTTTTACCTCCTGAGGGGTTGCTGCATATGGAGAGATTAAAAGCTTTCAAGGTCCAGTTCTGCCCTTCACTGGTTCTAACTTTTAGTTGCTTACAATTACTTATATCACTTTTCTTATGGGTAAAATAGAAATAGTAATAACTATTCAATATTGCTCTGTGATGACTGAATGAAACAACTTATAAAATGCACTTGGTAAGTGGAGTAGGCATATAATAATTAGTGACTCTGTTTGTTATTAGCTATAAAGGGCTTGGTTCACATGCTGTTCTCACCAACACATGAGGACAGGGCATGTAGTTCCTGATGGAATGGACTAAGCAGCCATTGAGCCTGGATGGAGAGGAGCAAGCATTCACCAATGAAACTGTCTTCTATCCAAATCCAAATCTTCTGGAAAAATCATCACAGTAAACTATAGGAGTCCCTTAAGCACTTGTATGAATTATAATGTTGGATGATTCTTGATCATCAGTGGCCAGTTTGATACCCAGGAAAGATAGATTCAGGTAGACTTAGAGAAAAGGTCCTTGTGAGAGGACAGGAAGAAAGTCAGGAAATAAAAGTGGCAAATAAAGTTAGGCAACTTTATTTTCATTATTTTATCCAGTTATGGGCCCTGCTAAAATAACTAATTGAAGTCAGGAATCAGATTCGTTCACTGAAAGCACTGTCAGTTGCTCCAAGACTGACACCTCGGCCTCTGAATTTTGCATTCTCTTCCATGGCAATCCAAAATGATACCTTGCGTGGTACTTTTACTTTGTCCTCTTGGCTTGTAGCCAAATTCTTGCACTTGCACAATTTCATTCATAAGACTCTTCTAGTTTGAGAAGAATGAAAATTTGGGTGAAGGAGACATCAGTGCTGTGGGAGGAAAGGATATGTAGATGTGGCACAAGGAAACTTCTACCTGTGACATTCAGGTACTTCTCAAGGTCACAGGGATCAAGCTGCTTGCAGTCCATTGTAAAGAAAAGGCTTTCTTCTCTCCTGCTGTGATTGTAGTGTGGAACAACAGGTTTCAATAATAACAGCGTGTTCCAGGGCTGATTGGTGTAGTGACAAACTGGCTCCATGTGAAACACATTGCCAAGCCTTAGGACCTCACTGGGACTGTTGACAACCTCTTTTTCTACTTGACTCATGTTGCAATCACCTGAGAAGCATGTTGTCCAAAATTTCAAACAGAGCCAAACAGAATTAATGAAGCAGAGGCAGTAATGAGTAGATATTATTCAATGACAGGTGAAAAACTCAGATGCAAAAAAAAAAAGGGTCAACTGAAGGGGGGTGAATGCGTGTTCACTGAGAGACAGGCTTATATTCAAGTCCTAACAGGTCTCACTGGGTTTGTCTGGCTATATGTTACTTCTTACCATCGCACAGCAAAATCCCCTCTAGGTAAGTCTGCATGTAGATGGCTCAGCCCCGTCAGGGCTTGGTCAAAGTACACCCATCTTCACTAGGTTTAAAACTACCTTGAAAAATCAGAACAATCTCATTAAACCGACTATAAAAAACAGGTGTTGGTGTGTACTTATGTTTGCATGTGACAATTTTTCATGCCAATTTTTGAGTATTCTTTTGGGTAGAACCAGTTGGCTTCTCAAGACTTGCAGAGTTTCAGAAAAGAGTTCATGCATTTTAGTTCTGACTTGTAACCTTTGATTTTTTACTTTCAGTTGAACACTGATATAATCAGTGCAGGAACGAAGAGCCGGGGTTGGAAGATAGAAATGAGACAGTGATGTCAACCCAAGATAACAGGTCAATCTGAACTCTGGAAGACCCAGAATTTCTTCTTGCCATTTGGTGCAGCCAATGATCAACCCTTGAGGAACTTGTACCAGCACAAGGCCACACAAATGTCATGTAAACCAGAATGCTCATTGTAGGGACTCAATGAGAAATATAACCAGATTGTTCAACTCAGCATAAAATTCTCTTGCTATAGTCAAAGTATATGAAGAGCCAAATCATAACCAAAGGCCAGTTTGGGGATGATATAGAAATTATCCTCATGAATCAGAAATAGTCAAAATACATAAGTCTGATGCATTTTGAATTGACTTTTGTGGGTGAGAGAGATTGGGGTCTAGTTTTATTCTTCTGCAAGGACTTAAATGTAAAACCTGAAACGAGGAAATTATTAGAACACTTTAGGTCATTGGTCTAGGTAAAGATCATTTGGATATGACTCCAAAAGAACAAGCAGCAGAGCAAAAATTTGACAAATGGGATAATATCAAACTAAAAGCTTCTTTACAGCAACAGAAAAAAATGAAGAAAGAGGATGGCAAAAAATATTTGCAATTTATCCATCTAACAAAGGACTAGTATCCAGAATATACAAAGAGCTCAAACAACTCCATAGTATAATAATAATAATAATAATAATAATAATAATAATAATAATAATCTGATTTTTAAATGGACAGATGATCTGAATAGACATATTCTAAAAGAAGATATACAAATGGCCAACAAGTATATGAAAACATGATCAACATGTTTCATCAGGGAAATGAAAATCAATCTACAAGGAGACAACTCCTCACCCAGTTAGAATGACAATAATCAAACAACAGAAGTACAGGAGAATGTAACTAATCAAATTACATTGTTATATTGTGTACACGGAAAAACTTGTAACAATGAACCCCCCCTAGTATATACAATTATAATGCACCAATAGAAAAACAGAAATTAAAAAATAACAAATGCAGGCAAGGATGCAGGGAAAGAGCAACTGCCCTGTACTGTTGCTGGAAATTTAACTAGTACAGTCATCATGGAGAACAGCATGGAGGTTCCTCAAAAAAACAGAAATAGAACTATGTATGATGCAACAATCCCTCCATTGGGTATATATATGTAGGAAAGAAAGGAAATCAATATGTTGAAGAGACACACGCACTCCCATGTTTAGGCAGCACTATCCACTATAGTCAAGGTATAGCTCAACCTAGCTGTCCATCAACAGATGAATAAAGAAGATGTGGTATATATAGACAATGGAATATTATTTATAATAATAAAATAAAAATAATAAAATAAATAAACTGCCATTTGTAGCAATATAAATGAGACTAGAGGACATTTTGTTAGGTGAAATAAGTTAGGCATGTAAAGACTAACAATATATGTTCCCACTTACATGTGAAGCTAAAAAAGTTGACCTTATAGAAGTAGAGGGCTTAATAGTGCTCACCAGAAGCTGAAAGGATGGAGGTGGACAGAGGGAGAAGATGGTTAACAGGTGTAGGGTGTAGTTAGATGGAAAAATAATTTCTCATGTTTTATAGCATAATAGGGAACTATGATTGACAACAATTAATTGTGTATTTCAAAATAGCAAATGGGAAGGATTTTCAATGTTCCCAACACTAAGACATGATAAATATTTGAGGTGATATATACTGATCACCCTAATCCAATCATTATATATTCATACATGTAATGGAATATCTCACAAAGATGTACAATTAACCTGTGTTAATGAAACTTCTTTTCAATTATAAAAAAGAAATAATCAAGACTTAGGTGATTGGTATATTACATTTTTATAGGCATATCCACAAGGGAAATAAGAGATTTTTTTTTGACAAATGAATTAGAATAAGGAATTTTCTATCAATTGAATGCCTAAAAAAATAAGCAAAACCAATTTGAGATAGCTATCCAATATAAGCAGTCATCTTGCTAATTACTTCAACTATAGTACTTATCTTCAAACCATGGCCAAGATAATCCTAAATCAATGATAGAGCTTGGGTAGACATGACCAATGTCTCACATTTCCTGGTCTGTCTTTTACCCGATGCCAGAAATACCCCTCTTTCCAGTCATCTTATTTTACTGTATTTTTTATTTACTTATTATTTATTTATTTTTGGTACCAGGGATAGAATCCAGGGGTGCTTAACCATTGAGCCACATCCCCAACCCTTTTTATGTTTTATTTTGAGGCAGGATCTCATTAAGTTGCTTAGGGCCTTGCTATGTTGCTGAGGCTAACTTTTACACGAGATCCTCCTGCCTCAGCCTTTCAAGCTGCTGGGATTAGAGGCATCCACCACGATGCCAGGATCCAGCCATCTTGATACATATACTTACCTCTAATTGTCACAGTAGTTCTCTGGTTCCTCAGTATATACTTGGAATGGAATTGCTGAGTCAGAGTGACCCCACTTCTATAAGTAACGTCAAATTGTTTCTAAAATAAATGCATCAATTTATACACTATCAATAGTGTGAATGTTCCTTTTGTTTCATATTTGAGACAACTTGATATTTTAAATATTTGGCTAATCAATGTTTGTAAGATGGTATCTTGTGGTCTTAATTTATATTTTCCTATCAGTAAAATCGAGTCTCTTTTGAATTGTTCCTAACAATATCTGCATATCTGCATCAACTGAAATTACCATATGGATTGTTCTTTATATATATATATATATATATATATATATTTAGTTGTAGATAGACACAATATCTTTATTTATTTATTTTTATGTGGTGCTGAGGATTGAACCCAGTGCCTCATGCATGTGAGGCAAGCACTTTACCACTGAGCCACAATCCCAGCCCCCATATGGATTTTTCTTTAAGCAGTTTACAAATGGACTTAACAGTAAGAGATTTCCCCATGTTTAATTCATATTGCGTTCAACTTGTCATGAAACAGTATGTTTTTGAAAATTACTACACTTTATTTGATAACATCTCATCGAGGGTTTTTACACTGAAGTTCAAAGGTGAACTGGACCTGTAATTTAACTTTTTCTAATTGTCGTCATGTGATCTGTTCTTGTCAAGATCTTACTCAACTGAGAACTGCAGTTTTTCTCTATACTAAAAGAGATTTTAAATAGTTGATTCATTTTTCCCTTCATTTTTTAGAACTGTTCAAATTTTCAGTAATTGTTCAGTCTTGATCATTTCTTTTCTAAGAATGTATTTTTACCTGATTTTCCAAGTTCTAGGTTTTCTTTTTTTTAAAGACTGGTATAATTTATATGTAGTAAATGTATAGATAGTTGATGAATTTTAATAAATGCATGCAACACCACCCACAAAGAGAAAATAGTCCATCATTCTAGAAAGTTCTGTCAGGTGCTTTCCAGGTAATCCTGCCCTAAGAAATTTTATCTGTTCTGATTTCTGTCACCATAGATTAGTCTTGAATTTAATAGAAACAGAATTATTCAATATGTACTCTTTTGAGTGTGGATTCTTTCTAACATTTTTTTGAGATGTTTCCATATTGCTGCCAGTATCAATGGTTTCTCTTTTATCATTGAGTAACATTCCCTCGTATGAATATTCTAAAACTTCTAAATCCATTTTCCTGTTCAAGGACATTTCTATTGTTTCCACTTTTGGCTATTACAAACAGAACTGCCAGGAGCATTTTTGCGAATCTCATTGTAGACATACATTGCTGTTTTTCCTTGGATAAAAAGCTGAGAACAGAGTTACTGGGTCATAGAGTAAGTGAGGGACAATGGTGATAAAAAATGGTCACGCAATTTCTCAAAGTGGTTTCAGTATTTTATATTCCACCAGCAATATATGAGAGTTTTGGTGTGGTGCCTTGTCACCAATATATGGCATTTGTCATGGTTTTCAATTTTAGTCATTCAAGAATGTGTGTAGCCAATGGAATATTACTCAGTCTTAAAGAAGAATGAAATTATCGCATTTGAAGGTAAATGGATGGAACTAGAGAATATGCTAAATGAAATAAGCCAATCCCAAGAAATCAAAGGCTGAATGTTTTTGCTCATAATCGGATGCTGATCCATAGTGGAGGGCAGGGGTAGGGAAGAATGAAGGAACTTTGGATTATGCAGAGGGGAGTGAGGGGAGGGGAGGGGAAAGCAGGGAGGGGGCACGGGGAAGGAAAGGACAGTGGAATGAGATGGACATTACCCTATATACATGTAAACAATACCACTGGTGTGACTGTACCATGTACAGTCAGAGGAATGAGAAGTTGTGCTCCATTTATGTACAATGTGTCAAAATGCATTCCACTGTCATGTATAATCAGAACAAATTTAAAAAAATTAAAAAAAAATGTGTATAGCAATGTCTCATGTTGATTCTAACACAGATCTCCTTCATAATTAATGATTTTGAGCATCTCTTCATATGCGTATTTGTCAGTTATATATTTTATCCTATGAAGCATCTGTTCATCTTTTGCCCATTTTAAAACTTGGTATCTTTTCCCCATTGATTTGTACATCTTTATATTCTATGTATACAAGTCCTTTGTTAGAAATATAAATGAAAAAGCATTTTTCTAATATGTGGCTTGTGTTTTCATTTTCTTAATTGTATCTTTAGCATGCACAGGGTTTTAATGCTAGTGCTATATAGTTTACCAAATTTTTTTGAGTTAGTGCTTTTTGTGTCTTAAGAAATTTCTGCCTATCCCAAACTTCAATATATTCTCCTTCTTGTTATTCTATCAGATTTACAATTTTGTCATTTACATTCAGATTTGACCCATCTTGAATTATTATCATCATCATTTTTATTATTTGGCTTCGTATAAGATCAAGGTTTATTCTTTCCCATGGATATTCACTTTACAGCTCAAGTGAGCCTTTTAAATGCAAGTCTGAGCAAGTATGTCACTTTTATATTGAAAACCCCCCAATAACTTCCATCATATTAGAATAAAACCCCAAATTCTTTTATGACCTTGTGCCCTTTGTGATCTGGCCCCTGTGTGCTTTACCCAACGCGTCCTACCATCCTCTTCCCCTCCTTTCCTGCCATGGAAAGCCAATCATCTTGGTCTCTTGTCTGTTTCTCAGACATGTCCAGCTTGTTCCCATCCCAGAGCTTTAGTTCCTGCTCCCTCCTCTGCCTGAAACTGGTCTCACATCCAATGGATTGGCTTCCTTGCCTCATGTAGGTCACTATTCAAATGTAGTCCCCTCCAAAAGTACTTCCCTGTCCACTTAGTCAAAAAAGCCATTCCTCCACACTTTTGTTTGCTTTCCTGATTTAGTTTTTCTTCATAGTACTTAATAGTAACCAACTTCATGTGATACATAATCTATATCTGTACCAATACAGATATTTATCTATCACCTTTATCCCCATTTGGAATTAAAGACTCATGAGGACAGGGATTTCATTTGAAACTCTTAGAACTATTATTGTATCAGCAGCACCCAGGCATTCAGTAAATGTTAATGTCGAGGTAGATTAATATATTGGCAGTCTGACTTCCAGTCTTTTTAAGCTTCATTAATGAGAAATGGTATCCTTTTTAGAGTGCTATAAGAAATCAAGACCCCAAACAATGGTTAATATACCAAAGTAATAGATAAAGAGATGTTTAGAAAGTCATCTCATCCTGGTGACCCTTCTGCATTATTATCTGTTTGTGTATGTTTCCTTTAAAATGTCATCATCTACTTTCTTATGCAAAAGAGGTGCAGGAAGGTCTGAAATGACTTCTTTAGGTCATGGGCTCAGGCAGGATTGCTTTACAACACAGTAGTGAAGAACACAGGTCCAAGAGTGAGACAGCCTGGGCTTGAGTCCCCGACCACTCAGCAGTCATGTCACCTGCATAAAACATTTAATGTCCTTATGCTTTGGTTTCCTCAACAGTCAAACAAGCTGGGCGCTGTGGTGCACACCTAAAATCCCAGCACTTTGGGAGGTTGAGACAGGAGAATGGCAATGGCAAGTTCAAAGCCAGCCTCAGCATCGGCGAGGCACTAAGCAACTCAGTGAGACCCTGTCTCTACATAAAACACAAAATAGGGCTGGGGATGTGGCTCAGTGGTCGAGTGCCCCTGAGTTCAATCCCCAGTACAAACAAACAACAACAAAAAAACCCCAGTAAAACAGGGAATAAGGGTATTCACATTGTAGCACTATTGACAGTACAAATAAAAAGCTTAAAACAGTGTCTATGTATTATAAGCCTTCAATAGATAGTAACAGCAACTATTTTTATTCTCTTTGTTTCTGTCAGTCTTTCAAAGTTTAACACAATTATTACAATTTTTATCCCAGTGATGGATGTGAGGAAAAAAGTGAAAAACATTTGAGTTCTGTTCCCATCACTAATTCTGGGTTATTCCTTTAATTTCGAAGAATTTGTTGAGTGGTAAGAAGGCTTGTCATCTATCTAGGTCCCAGCTGGCAGGTGAAGGGTAACTAAGAGATTACAAAATACTCTGCCAATATTAAATGGCAGGGAAAAAATGCCAGAAATAATTCCTTCTAACTCTGCAACTATGGCTCTACTGAGCCCTCACTGGGCTGATCTCAGCTGACACCCTGGCCCCTCAACACTGGAATTAACCAGAGTGCTGCCAATGCATAGCAGTCCACCAGCTGCACACCCTGGTGGGCCCAGCGCACTGCCTATATACCATGCTCCTTTCAAAGGGTTTTGCATGTATCAATTCACTTAGTCTTTTCAGTAACTCCATGCAAAGGGAATTACCATTATCCCGATTTTCCAGAGGAAGCTGAGACACAGCAAGCTGGTCAGGAATACATCCACAGCCACAGGGTTGGAAGAGATGGAGCTGGTACTCAAACCTAGGCAATCCAGCTCTAGACCGGGAAGCTCCAGCTTGCCATTGTATTGCCTAGGAAAGCTCTTAAAGATTATGCATATTTTGGTTATCACTACTATTTTGTTTATTTTTTTGGTACCGGAGATTGCACTCAGGGGCACTCGACCACTGAGCCACATCCCCAGCCCTATTTTGTGTTTTATGTAGAGTCAGGGTTTCACTGAGTTGCTTAGCGCCTCGCCGTTGCTGAGGCTGGATCACTACTATTTGATTTGCACAAATAAACCTCTCTTACATATGGAATCATTAATTTCTCATTTCAAATACTTAAAGATGAGAACCAAAGGCTGGACTACACAGAGGAAATCTGTAGAAGCCTTATAAAACTTTGCACTATGCTATTGGTTTAAAAAAAATTGCCTACATCTATTTTATTGGCTAGCTCCTGTCTGCTGCCTTGTTTTGGACTTCTTGGTCCATCTAACGAAGTTGCAGGCAGGCACACTATCTCTTTGCTTCAGCTCCAGGTCAGTGCTAGAAGGACTTAAAATGAAACAGTCAACATCTTCAACACTCTGTGCTCATGTGTAAATTTCACTAGGCACTTTCTGAAGTTCAACTCTAATGGACAAGTAAAAACTTAGTAATAAAGGGCAAGGAAATATCACTAAAGATAAATTCTATCCTAGAGATAACCTGACCTAATGCTACTCTTTATTCCTTTGAGGCTGATCTGGAAGTGGGCATTGGTAGGGTAATGCCCGTCCTTCATTCTCCTTGAGCCACAGAGGAGGACCTATGTTAACACAGTGAGACAGAGGACACCATGATCCAGGCAGACCCCTTGCAAGTCAGGAAACTTAATTAAAGCTGTTTTGGGTGAAATTCTCCCAGCCTTAAATTCATGACAGAACCATTTTATTATGCTTTGAAGATCAAGTAAGACTATTCTGCCCCTTCTTATATTGACACTTGAGTTCATGTTATATAGGGGGACAGCTTGGGCTTTAGAAGTACAGTTATGTGTCATATAATAATATTTCAGTCAGTGGCATACTGCATGCATGATAATGGTCCTACAAGATTATGATGGAGTTGAAAAATTCTTATCACCTTGTATTTTAACTGTACATTTTCTATATTTAGAAACACAGATACCATTTGCCTATGGTGTTCAGCACAGGGACAGGCTTTACAGGGTTATATCTTAGGAGCAATAGGCTATACTATGTATCCCAGGGGGATGGTAGGCTACGTATGTCTTGGTTTATGTTAAGTGCCCTCTAATATGTTTATACAATAATAAAATCATCTAATGATGCATTTCTCAGAATGTATTCCATTGTTAAGTGACATGTGACTGCAGATGGAACCCCATTTCACTGACAATCCATGTGACTCTCAGCATATTGTTTTTTATTTGTAAAATGGGTTTCATAATACCGTCTGCTTTGTTGAGAAAATGAATGTTACACTATATATAACCACAATATA
Source organism: Geosciurus inauris (assembly GCA_004024805.1). Lineage (NCBI taxonomy): Eukaryota > Metazoa > Chordata > Mammalia > Rodentia > Sciuridae > Geosciurus > Geosciurus inauris. The sequence continues at coordinate 12,657 of PVHX01012320.1, forward strand.
GAAAAAGCACTCAGTAAGTGGTAGCAATTATTATTAGCAATAATGCTTAAAAGGTCTTAAGAACCTGATATTATATTTAATCCACGTGGGCATGTCCTAAATTATCTTTTTACTTGCACCCATATGCCCAAAGTGTAGATAGACTTCCTGGGAAGCAGGTCTCCTTTAGACAGACAGTTGACTGTTGTCAACTTTCTTGGAACATGAAACTAAAAATACCACAGCAGGAGGAACCTTCAAAAATGAAGGAACTCAAACTTCTCACCCCAGAGAACGTGCTTATACTCCACTAGTGTCTGTGTCTTTGAAGTCTCCACTTCTTTGTGTGTGGGTTTCTTCATCAAGTTCTTTTCTGGCTGAAAGTTCCTATAAGTTAACTGATGCAGTGAGGGAGGGCATGATTCACTCTGGGTTTAGGAATTATGGATTTTCAATGATAAAACTGCTCCTCAAGAAGCAGGTTACTTTCTACTATCTGTTTTAGATGGTGGGAGAAGGCTCTAAGTCTCAAGAATGGAATATTACTAATGAATCACAGGCTTTGTTGAACCACAGAAAGGACAAATTTTAGGCATGAATTGGACTCCAAGAAGCCTCTGGATTGAAAACATCTCCTGAAATCAGGGAAACAGACTGGCTTCAGAAACACAGTGTATCATTGCCTAAGGTATATTCATTTAGGTTTCAAGACATTACCACTAAACACAAACGTTTATTCCGTGACTATTTTTCCACAGTGCTTTGGTAATAACCTGGGTATCAAATGGCAATAAGCATTTTCCTCCCAAAGAAGGTACACAGTATGACCTCATTTATGCTATGACAATCCTTGGATTTGAAAAGTCAGAGAAATATTAGTAATCTGTTCTCAAAATTTCAAGTAGCATACTTTAGAAATATAACTTTTAATACTACATTAAGTGGGAAATGAACACAAGAGTAATGATGCTCTGTAAGCTCCTTGAAGCCTGAGGCTATCTCATTCATCTTTATTTCCTCAGTACCTGCCACATGCAAGGAGCTATTTGAACACTGAAGAGAATATTTGAGGTTTGTGCCAGGAATATTTAAATTGAAACTTTTCTTGAGTTAGTTGAGAACTTTTTCAAGTGTTTTGCTTTCTCCAATTGATCCTTTGATGTTAATTGCCTCGTGTAATCTTAAAGAATAAAATTCTGTGAGTCATTCTGAAAACTAGGAGTAATTCTTTACCTGGAGTCACCTCTGCCCAGGTCCAACCATTTAACTCCTGGACAGCATGTGTTTTGGAGCAAAGCAAACAACTGCTTTCTGTCTGTGAGTTGGAAGGGTTTCTTAACCACCTGAGCATAGGCGTCCTGGTCTGAAGGATGCCTTGTTCTTGCTCAGTTGTATTTTCCTTTTGGTCAAGGTTAGCACACTTCTTACACTCAGGGAGACATTAATAATGTAATAATTAAAAATAATAATGATTATTCTTAGAAAGTTATATTTTCTACTGGTAAGAAACAACCTTTTTTGCTGGAAAATCAAAACTTGTTGCTTATCACTTTATTAAATCTAGACCGGTTACTAAGTCTCTCTTTGGTTTGAGGACAAGACCTGGGATTTTAGAATTATCGCATGAAATTAAAATGCTCTAACCTCCTATCCTCTCAACCGATCCCAGGGCAGTCATCCCAGATCCTGAGCACTTACTCAGCCTGACCTGCTGGCGAAAATAGAAGTGGAGAACAAGGTCCCCACGCAGAGCAGAATGATTCATGTGCAAACGCCCTCTCTGATTCATAACAAGGGAGGAAATCATCCTGTCATCCCAGAAGCCTGCAGAGCCAGCCTCATTTGGCTGAGACTGTGGGGGCTCCCAGCTTCCGGGCACAGAGTTTGGCTGCTGTCTGAATGCATGGTGATGACCAAATTGGGGAGGAACATAGCTCAGCAGCAGAGCTGACGACTCACCCACTGAGGGACTGTGGGTAATTAGAGATTCATTACAATCCCATAGTTTGTATCATGGCTCGGGGTCAACACAGGGTCACTGCACATGGCAAACTTAGGGAGCTGTGTCTAGAAGGATGACGCCAGCCAGGGGAGGCTGGAGAGTGAAGCGGACAGCGATGAGGAGCCAGCGGGGCTGGGACGCAGATACACAGCCAGGGACTGGCGACAGCCCGGATGTGGGGCAGTGGGCCCCGCAGGCTCTGGGGAAGGAAGCAAAACACAGGCAGCTGAACTAGCTCCCCACCGCCATCCCTGCCATCTCCAATTAACCTCCCAGGCCCAGGGTTCCCAGAGACTGGCATGTCACGGGCCAGTCCAATTTCAAAAAATAATTGGGGCCTGACATAGGGTAGCCAACTTCTTATTTTGCAGAGTAAGGACATTGAAAACAAACAAAACAGTTGCCATCCACTATCACCATCATTTCAGAAGAGGAAGGAGATTTTTACACTAAATAATGTAGGAAGGACGTAATCGCAGGGTAAATGACAGTCACGTAAATTTAATTAATTTAGCTCACCAACTTGTGGTTATTTTTTCTCATTACCATGAAGACTCATGAAAACTCTCCTGCAGGCGGGGGTGAGGCTTTCCCCGAGACTTAGAATGGTGAGACTTGGAGCACAGCTTGTGGAGGAGATTCACTGGAGAAAAACACCACCAACAACTTTATGAGCTCTGTGGAGAAAATCATCATAAAGATTTCTTTATGAAGAACTTGATAAAGAAAATGCCCTCCATCCCTTCTCAATCCCTTCTCTATACATGTTTTCACTTCCCAGTTAAAAAGAAAAGAAAAGAAAAACAAAACAAAAGAATGGGGAAAGAGAATCTCATCTACTAAATCACTGCATTAGAGGGCAATCAGAGGTCTGTGTTAAAATGTTCTAATGGATTTAACGAGGGATTTGACCATGTTTTTCTTACAAGTGATAGAGCAATGATAACAGACGTGGAAAACCCTTTATGTTAAGAAAGGACTTTCAACTCTATGATCTCATTTGATTCTCCAAACAAACCCTGGGTTTGGTAGTGTTAGTATATTACCCACTGCACAGAGGAGGAAACTGAGGGTAAGATTGGCCCAAGTTGAAACATCTGGTAAATTGTGGAGAATCAGGATGCTAACCCTGTGTCCTTGGGTACTAAATTCCATGCTCTTTCATTAGACCATGCATTGAGGAAAGAATGAGGCAGCTTTACATATTTTCCCAATGCTTAGTCTGCTTTTTGTTCTCTGTATCAAAATCATTGCATTTGGGTGAAAATCTTCTAAAGAACCAAAATTTAAACCAGCATAGTCTCCAAATGAAAGCTATGTTCTCATTCTCAAGATACTGGTTATCAAGTGCGGTCATCTCCAACCAAGGACATTTAAGACCACATTTCTTGACTCCAAGAGGACTGCCCTCCTAGGTGTGCTTATTCACAAGAAGGTAGTAGAAAGCATTTCATTAACCAAACCTAACCAAATGAAAAAAGCATTAGTGCTTTACCTGTAGCTGATGTTTGTACTTTTAGCTGCTTTTTGACTTTAGAGACCATCTTTGCACCTCTTCCATTGAATTAACTAATTTCAATGGATGCTGATTTGTCACATTCAAGTAGGGCAAAGTGGTGAGCAGGAGGCTGTGGGGCAAGGAGAATGTGGCTTGGAAAGGGACAGTTGCATGTGTTCTCTTGTGTGTGACTGGACGGGCTACAGGTGGTTTGTGCACCTTCAGAGGTGGAGGGAGCACATGTGAGGACATCCCTAGGACCTGTAGCCCTTCCCTCTGCCCATGAGTGATTCTCCCAGACCTCTCTGCCCAAATCCTTCTCTGGCAGGGGTTGAAATGCTCCTTGAATTCCAGGCCTGCCTTCAGCTTTGTTTCCACTCCCAGCCTGAATGCACAGCGATATCCAGAACTGACAGGGCAAGGAGGAATTAGGTTCTCAGGGAAAGAAGGGCTTTGACCCTCAAGATTAAAATCAGGGATCCCCTTGTCTACATCCCTTTGAAACTGTGAAGGGCTTTGTGTTTGGCTTTCCTGAATAGAAAGAGCGGATTTCTGCATAGGTTGAGACTAATAGTTTTTCAAATTTAAAATTCTTTAAAAATGTGAAGAATTGTGTAAGTGATTATGTTAATGTTTCTATATGCTAATATGTCTCTCCTTTCCCTTATTAATAGGGTCCTAATTAGCTTGGAACTCTAATATTAAAAAAAAAATCCTTCATATGATTGAGATAAGTTTTGAATCTGATTTAACAGGAATGCACCCATGTTAATTCATGGTTTTGACACCATACTATGATTATTTACAATATTGGTAGAAGCTGAGTGAAGGTTATATAGAAACTGTGCTATTTTTGCAACTTTAAAGTCAAATTATTTCAAAATCAAAGTTTTTTTTTAAACTCTTCATGTAGCTTTCTCCTGGTAGGCTAAGAAGTCTCCAAAAAATAAAAAACATTAGCGAAAAAGTGATGTCTCATGTATCCATATCATCAGAATGCTGAGGGTTTTTTTCTTTTGGTCTGGATAGTTCAAAATAATAAGTAAAAAATGTCTTTGCTTCCCACTTACCATATATGAAGCAAAGTACGAATGACTGATTATCTTTCTCATGTATTAGTGGGCGGAGGGATCTTAGAACTAATAAGTTGCCTATTTAAGGACATTCTGTAAAAGGCTTCTGGGAATTAATAATAATTACCATCCATTGTGAAAGTTACTTGGTCTATGTGCTTCATATTATTATTTCATTTAATAACATATTTTTTGACAGATATTATTTGACATATACCCCATCTTGCTGCGCAGGCTTATTCTCTTGTCAATTTATGCTTTCACTCATTCATCGATTGGCTCATTCACTCAACATTTATGGAGTGCTTAATAGGTGCCACGAGCTACAGGATGCCTCAAACAGAAAAATGCCCCTGCCTTCACTGAAGTAAACAAGTAAATATATAAATTCAAAAATTTGCAACAAGGCTATTGTAAAAAAAGTAAGGAGAGTGAGGGGGAAGGAGCATGCAGGGGAATGAGCTAGTGGTTTTAAATGACAGTCCAGGGAAGGCCTTTCTGAGGAGATAGTTTGGAGGTAAGACATGAGGAAGTGGGGAGAAATTCCATAGGGGAGGAAGGAGTGGCAAGGACACAGGAAGGAGGGAGATGCCCAGGGATGGGGATCTGGGAGGGAGGACAGTGGCAGGAGGAAGGTGGGAGACATAGCTGGGCCTAGGGCACCACAGGGTTTTGTAGCCTGTGGAAAAGAATTTGGGTTTGATCTTCATTGTGATGGGAAGCCACTGGAAAAGACCGGGTCAAATTTACATCTGAAAAGAATCACTCCGGCTGCTGCCTGGGGAACTGCTTGTAGGGGGGCCAGGGCAGAAGCAAGGAGATCATGGGGGCCAGGCAAGGGACGTGGTGGCTTAGATGAGGGTGAGTTTTCTTCTAACCCTGGCTCTAAGATCTATGACTTCCTGACAATAAACTCTAATATTGAATGCCTTTTGGCTTAACAATGTAGGGATCCCAACCTGCCAAAGCTGTGGGCACAGAACAAATAACACATTTTGTATTCTGAGTGTCTCTGGGAAAGGAAGAAAAAATGACAGGCAGAAGGGAACAAAGGGTGTGTATGTGTTTTGCCATTGTCTCTAAAAGTGGATAATGTGCATTCAATTGCCCTCCCCCTTTCAAGTCTTCTCGAGCTTATTTCTGCCCCACTAATTTTTACATAATCACATGTGGCCTTTCTGTGCAACTTCCCTTGAAGGAGATACATCTTTTCTTTCAAGAATGCTAGCTGCTCCTATGGGGCAGATATTGTGTTGATACAGCTCTTGTGGTCAATGACTAGAACCTTACCATGACATAATGACTGTTAAAAATGTACACTTTTAAGATGAGTTCATATTTAAGCAATTGAATGGATGCAATAGAAATAGGACATTTATGTAGTACAATTGAGCATTGGAAAACATCCTGGCTCCACGTCCTTTCCAGAGGACTTCCAGGAGTCACTATTCCACAGGATGTTAATAGGTGCTGTTTGAAAACAAGGCTTTGATATCAGGTAGCTCAGGGAGTCTATGGGTGAGATGTAATTCACATAGATTTCTTTGTTATAGGATTTCTCAGTGTTTTTTTCTGTGGTGGTATTTTCTTTTTTTCTCATTTATTTGTTTTTGTCTATTGTGAATAGCCAGGAGTGACGTAACTTTTAGTCTTTCCCCAATTTCTTGGTGCATGGAACATTTTTTTTTAAATTTTTATGTTTCAGAGAGGAACTTCTTGGACTACAGTTCTGAAAACACACTATTTGCAAAAGATTCCAGTGGAAATCATGGTAGATAATAAAGGTGGGCTCTTCTTCTGTTATAAATAAAATCCAAAGCAATTAGCAAAGGTTTGAATTGCTTCTTTCAAACTGACCATCAGGAAGATAGTGTTTAAATGTAGATTTTGACCTAATCTTAGCAAAATGTTGCCTGAGCTTATCATCCTGTACTGAAGTACAGAATTCACTCACCTCATAGTTTTATATCAGAATCTATTATTGAACAGTTTGTTGGAGCTAGTAAAAGATTCATTTGCCCATAATTTTTTCACCTAGGAAACATACTTAATGACTATGACAGGGACAATATTCCTGAAAGGTAGGAATCTGGACCACAGTTTGTTGCTGGAAGTGAATTTTGCAGATTTCCAGTTAGCCCTTTATTTTTCACAATTTCATCTGGATGGAACTACTAAACCTGATCCAGGTTTTCTTGCCTTTTGTGATCCTGTGACTAAGAAGCCAGAGTGAGCAGCTGACACAGTTAGGAAGTAGCTTCAGTGATCTGGGTGGAGGTCTTAAAATTAATCCATGAGCATCATTCTGGGCATAGCAACACACATAGCCCTACAGCAATTGTGATTACAATCAGGTTAAAGAGTCAAAAGCAATGGGAACAGTGTGTAGAGACTGCTTAGGTTCTAGACAAAATGGTGTGGACCACATAGTATGACCTAGTGGTTGTAGCTGAGAGAACCTGTTCCCACCTTTCTTCTATGAGCATCCATCAAGGCCTGGCTGGCAAATGAATGACAGGTATAAAAAAAAAAAAAAGACTGCAGACTGAAATAACTCAAGAAAACCCTGTGAAAGAGAGCATCACACCCCAAGGAGCCAAGAGGCAGACATGCTTATTTTAGAAGATGCAGACAATCTTCCATGCCAGATACTGGACCTTACTTCCATTAAAGCTCTTTTCCTGAGAGAAGATCTTAAGCATTATGGCTCAGTGTTTGGCTTTTATTTGGTTAATTGTAATGTATATTATTCAGAGCATATTAACCGAGCTAAATTGTTGTTTGCATCTGTAGCTTATAATCTCTTGCAATGTATTAGTAAAGGACTCTGAATTTTTTTCTTTCAGATTAAGTTGTTTTATAATTCTCAGGCAATGAAATTTGTGTGTGTGGCCAAGTGCTCTTTCAAGAAGGAACGAGCAGTTGATACTTGCTCCATTTTGGATGGAGAGATACCCATTAGCCAAGGGGCAGAAGCTGTGGAACTCTTCTTAGATGCATTCCTGGCTTTGTGATCTCTGGTCCAGCTCACTGTTGGATGCCCAGTGTTGTCCCGTCATCATTTTGCAAGACCTATTGTGTTGATGGAAATACGTCCTCTGAGGTGCCTTTTTGAATTCCCATCAATCTGGAGTAAATTCCAGCATGCTCCATGTGATTTCTTTTGACCACTTCCCCATAGACTTTTTGTTGGCGACCCTAAAATGCCCTGCCCTGCCTGTTATGCCCAACCACAGACTTTTCCACACATGGTTACCTTGACCTGGAAAAATCTCCAACTCCTCATTCTCTGCTTTCTCTTTGCACTTTTCTTCCTTTTCTTTAGTCTGTCCCTGGGGGACACCATTCACATCCCTTAATTTTATCTCCTATCCCTCATTTGCATGATGATGCACATGCTAATGCACTCTGGTGTTGTGTGCTCATGTACACGCGTGCAAGTACACATGTACTCACGTGCATAATTGCTTCTACCAGCTATCCATTGCTTATTGTCTATCTTCCCCATCAGTCCTTACGCTCCTTGAACAGATGTCACAAGATCTGTTATTCATTGTATCCTTTGTACTTATCACTCTGTCAGGAAAATAGTTGCTCAATTAAGAAAACAATGGATAAAAAGTTTATGATATTTACAGTGTTCATAACTTAGTGACTTTCCTAATGATGATGATAGTTTTTCTCCACTTTAATTAAAAGTTAATAGTACTAAAGCAAAAAATAAAATAAAAAATAAAGCAAACAGCATGACTTACAATTCCCATAGTATCTCAGGCCCCGAAAGAACAGATTCCAGAAAAATTGTTATAAAAATCCCAACAGTAGCAAACATTCTTTACTTCTTTGTGACTCCTTAAAGAGCTGGTGAATATCTCAGGTCTGATACACACAGAAATATAAAGATCAAGCCTTGGGAATTGGAAGAATTGTAATACTTGTCATTTCCTTTAGTCAGCTTAAGGTATGTAATATTTTGCAATTTTTCTGAGGCACAAAATTTAATTCCATGATCTGTGCATCTGGGTTGTGAAAATGAATTGCTTTTTTAATCCCACTCATTTAACATATTAACACTTAAGAATTAAAAATAAGCTTTTGTTTATTTATGCAACAATACCCAATGAATGAGGAGTAGACTTTTCGTGAAAATTAAAAAGGCAATAAATTTATGGTGTGAAGATGTGAACGGAAAATAATTGATTGGGCACCAAGGATCATGTTAAAATATTTTATTTTCTCTAGCTTGGGAGCTTAAAGGGACTTGAGGGGTATCCTTCCAACATTGTGTTTGAAGCTCTCACATATACATACATACTTGGCATTTTAGCACAATGTAGCTGTCCTCCCAGGGGCAGAGAAGGGTTGTCACTCATTATATTGTAATACATTTGAAGATTTTGCTGGGTTAGACAAACATATTTAAATATGTATTGGCTGGAAATAGCATTGCCAACAAACTATAATTTTGTGGGCTTTGATGCATTCTGAATGCTCTAGCAAAGTACTGGTCAATTTGATCGTCTTAATTTGACCAGAATGAGAGTGAACTAGAGTGATTTTGTGTATGTGTGTATCCTTGTCCAGTTTTTCCCAGATGGGAAGCTTTGCCTTTCTTTTACTGTCTCTCCTCTCTTTTATAAAACTTTCAGCCTTGAACATTGCCCTGCCATGAGGAGGGACATGGGCTTGCCCTTGGTGACTCAGGAATGGAACCAGGTACATGGCATATGACTTATGCAGTCATAGGGCCCCCTACTCAGAAGGAACTCATGCTTTCCTGTTCCTGTCTTTAAATTCTTTAAACTCAAGTTTTTTATCTTTAAACTCACATTTTGTAAGTTAAGTCCAGTGGAGCAATGGTGCTTGAGTTTGAACAGAGGAGATACACAACATATGTATGGTCACCTGCTTCCTCTCTCCCATGTGATAATTGTTGTGCCCCAAGACACTGAATTCTAGGGGACCTATAATGTGAGGGGGTTCGGTGAGACTTAAGCAAGTCCTCAACTTGCCTCTAATGCAGAAAGGAAACAATGGGATTCCAAGAACCACAAAGACCAAGAGATTCCTCAAATCCTCTCATGTCACTTCCCTGTATTAGCCACCCATTTAGGCTTGTCTCCTTGTGTTAGTCAGTTCTTCTTCACTGTGACCAAAAAACTTGAGGAAAACAACTTAGAGGAAGAAAATTTTGTTTTGAGCTGTTTCAGTGATTTACAGCATAGTCAGCTGACTCCATTGCTCTGGACCCAAGGTGAGGCAGCACATCATGGCAGAAGGGCACTGCAAAGGAGAACTGCTCTGCTCATGGTGGCCAGGAAGCAGGGGCTTGGAGTCAGGGAGAGGTACAGGGAAGATGTACCCTTCCAGGGCACACCCCCAGTTACCCTTCTCCAGCCACGCCCCACCTGACTACAGTTCCCACCCAGTTGGTCCATTCAAACTAGATGAACTGACGAGGCTACAGCTCTCACCATCCAATCATTTCACCTCTGAATATTCCTATATTAACATGCAAGCTTTGGGGAGATACTTCACATCCCAAAGCACGATACTCTTTTTCCTTTCAGTCTTTCCTTATTCATCAGTTAGCCAAAGGAATCAGAATGTGCACGTATAAAGAAGTGAAATAAAAATAATTGAATTATTTTTATGTAGTACTTCCACTATTCTGATGAGAACAAAATACATATGCATTCATGACCTATGAAAACTAATTGTGTAACTTTATTGATACATATTTTATTTCAATGTTCTTTTATCAAGTTGGCATTGGGCATTGTAAAAATGAATGGTAGTAATTAAATTTTTAATGTTTTTCTATACTTAAGACTAAGTAGCAAATAAAAAACACCATGGCAGTCAAGAGAGTTACCACAGGAAAAAAAAAAGAAAACTTTGTTTTAATATCTCAACTGGAACATTTTTTTCTCTCTTTCTGTCTTTTCTTAAGCAAGGGGTGCCACATTTTCTGCATATATGCAGTTAGCCTCAGTTGCCAGATATCTCTGCTGGGAGTCACTAGGACTGCAGGAGCCCCTGAGCTGCACTTTTTCCAGGCCCTCTCCCTATAGAGAGATCATTGGTAGGGGCTGCTTGTATGCTGAACTACATGGATAGAAGAGGGAGTTTAGCTCAGTCAGGGAGTCCAGGTATATCTAATGCAGTGGTTTAAAAATTTTCAAACACTCTGCTATTTAGCAAGTAATACTACTAGTCATTATGCTGCTGCTTTGCATGAAACTGCTGACACCTTAGAAACTGCTTAATGATACATAAAATTCTATTTTTTTCTGTGTGGAATGCCACTGGGCAAGTGGGTATTACTTATAGATGTATAAATATTGTGCATATTAGCATGAAGAGTCACTTACAAGTCAATAAGCTTTCTAACTGTACAAGAACAAAAGAAAAAGAAATCACAGAGAAACGAATAATTTCATAGGATTTTGTTCGATTATTTCTTAACCTTGGAAAGGTAAAACATTTCTATAAAAGGGTAATTTTAATTTTATTTTGAAGGTAATACAAAGGCAACATTAAATTAGTTTTCTATTTTACCATTTAGCCTTGAAAGAAAAAAAAAATTTTGCTTTCATTACAGAGCCCTGAGTGGAACAACAGATTTGAAACATGGCAAAGCTAGTGTTCACTGTCGCCTCTTTAATCCTTCTTCCCCCTTTGTTCTTTGAACCTGCTCCATTCTGATTTGCCTCTATTTTTTTTTTTCATGAGACAAACCTATGAGTGTTTTTGCATGGCTATTAATGAGAACAAATGTACAATCCTGCAGTCGCTACTTGCTAGCATTAGAGATCAAGCCTTATACAGTGACCGGACTGACCCTGAGGGACAAATCTTGTATTTCAGGCTCCAATGCCAGAAGTTACATACTTTCACTTTTGCTAGGTGCTATTTTCACTACCTTTCCACACAATTGTATCAGTGTGTCCTGTAGGAATGTCCACAGCGGGATTTCGATACTGGAGAAAATTGGGTTGAATTCATTCAGGTAACCTATGAAGGTAATGAATTAGCTTCTTAAGATTTCCACTTCTCATTTGCAAAATGAAGGTAAATCCTCCCTTATGGAGTTGTCATAAAGATTCCGTGAGGTAACTCATGCAGAGTTGGGTGTCTGGCACATAGTAAGTGCTCGGTGAACATTTTTCCTTCTCCTTTTTCCTTCTGTATGAAAATTTACATGCACTTGAAAATTAACTTCTATTTTATTTTTGAGATGAAGTTTTATCATATGCAAACATTTAAAAAAATGTGTGTTGCTATGTCTATGGTGAAAAATATAGCTCCACCCTCCAACTCTAATTCCAAAAGTGTAGGTAACTATAGAGCATCTTTCTGAAAATCCTGTGGATACATGTACGTAGTGAAGCAAGCTAGCTACCCATAATCACAAATGAGCCCACCCTATACATGCCAATATGTAATTCACTCTTGACTGCTTTGCATAGTAGCCTATAGTTTTTCATTTTTAAAAATGGTTCTGTATGTTCACATTTTTTTATTTTTTGGCCAGGGCGCAGGTTACCAGGTATTAAACCCAAGGGAGCCACATCCCCAGGCCTTTTCATATTTTATTTTGACACAGGGTCTCATTAAGTTGCTAGGGCCTGGCTATGTTGCTGAGGCTGGCTTTGAACTTGGAACCCTCCCACCTCAGCCTCTCAAGTTGCTGGGATTAGAGACATGCATCACTATGTCTAACAACATTTACTTTTGATTGACTTTTGGCTTTCCAGTATTTTGTTACCCCCCAGCACTGCAGCAATGGGCACCTTATATACATATCCTTATTCATCTAGAGAAGTGCTCACGTAGGGCACATTCCCAGATTCTAGTTGCTGAGTTGAAGGGCACACTTACTTTTAAGTTTCTTTCCTTCTTCTGTGTCCCTTCCAACTCTAGTTCCATTACTGAAATCTTACTCCTGTGTCTAAAGACCTAATCTAAATCATTTACAATGAAAATGTGATAGAATCATAATAAAAATATTTTTCAACCTATCACTGCTTAGGGTTATTGTGAGAACAAGTAGCAGTGGTGAAAATCTTGTGTTAACTTTAAATATTGACATGCAATTTGGTATAATTTAAATTACAACAAGTCAGGATATGTGATGATAAACTTTATCACTGATTATCAAGTGCAAATCTTTGACTAGTTTAGCAGTTTGGAGGGACTAAGCTCTCCTCGAGGTTTTTTAGAAGCCAAGAGGGTTGTTTTGAAATCACTTTGCCTGTGTGGACATCTACTCTGTGAATGCTAATGTTATAATCTACAACCCTCTCCTGGATCCTTTTCAATGAACCTTTTCAATGAACCCATGCTGGATCCTAAAGTAAGGACCAAACAGAAGGCAGCATGAATGAGTGGCTCCCCCGTTGGGGCCTGGTCACAAAGGGAGACACTCAGGTTTTTCTCAGACTTTGGTGAACTTCCCTAAGTGGCTTTAGAAGCTCAAATTACAAACAGCTTCCCAATTGTCTCTGAAAACCTGAGTGTTGAGTTATTGCTGATGGAGTCTTATCCTTGGGTTTTTCTGTGTCCTCACAGATGCGCCCTGGATCCAAGGCAAATACAGAGAAATGCTCTGAAAGCAAACCTGTTCTTACCCATAAGAAAACTCCATTATTCATTTGCTGCTGTAGACTCAGGGGAAACAATGTGTGTCTTTCATTCCCCTGTTTCTCTAACAGTCCTCATTGTATCTGCCTTGTCCATGAATGGGTGCCACCATGCAGGAAGTGACATGGCACAGTGAGTTTAAGAATATTCCTTATTTTTGTTCGATTGGGTAACACCAAGCATCCAACTCCATAACAAGAGGAAGGTCATAACAACCTATGTCACAGTGAGGGTGGCTCATTAATCCTGTGATTAGCTCATCTGAGTGAAATTTTGCAATGGAAGATATGCCATAAATTTAAATTGTGTAACTTGGAGTCAAATTTGCAATAAGAACCTTTAGAAGGGATATTTGTAAAATAAAGAGGAAAAAAAAGGTCACCCTGCTTCCCCCAGAATTTTTTAGTATCCTTGATAAATAAAATAGGTACAGTGCATTGAGTGCTTTTAATGTGCCAAACTCTTTGTTTGCACTATCTCTGAGTTTTACAACAACTTGAAAGGTGAGGATTATCATGTCCATTGATAGATGAGGAAATAGAAGCTCATAGAAGTTCAGAGGCATTTTCAAGGTTACATAGCAAGGTCAAAATCAAGTCGGATTCTAGAATCTGGGTTTTTCCAACACACTAGGTCATCTCTCAAATAAAAGGGCACCTACGTAAGGTTTGAATTTATAAACTTAAACTCTGCCCCCAAAGCAAACATTTTCACATGTCACTGATCTCAAGAGTTTTTTTTCTCCCTCACTTCTCAATAACCTCTATAAATTGTATAAATGTTCAGTTTGCTCATTGATTATCACATCAGATGAAAATGGCCGAGCAGAGGTTCACCATATGTGAAGAAAGCATTTGGGAATATCTGACTTAATTCAGTCAAATAGTATAGAAGAGTTTTACACTGGGAGTTCCAAAAAGACAAAGGTAGAGATCATCTGGATTAAAGAAACTGAGGCATCCAGGAAAGGCCTATGTGATTGCCAGTTGGCAGAGACCAAGGACAGAGGGGTCCAGAGGTCAAAGAAAACAGAGCTGGTGTCCTGTAGGAGCCCCGAATCAGAAGTTACAAAGGAGTACAGTCCATACAAGTATGACTTATGGTTGAACTGCTTCTCACCTGGGCACCAGATGCTTTGTGCTCTGCACCTGTAATTTATTTACTTAAAGATGGTTAGTGAGTCTATAATATTTTGGGTTATTTTATCAGTAACACTGAGTTCTCTGGTTGCAAAACTTGGCTTCCCTGTCTCAGGGTTACAGATCATTCCCTTAGACCTCTTCAGTTCTTCTAGTTATTAAGGTGTGTTTGATGGAAATATGCTGAAACTCCAGCAAGCATCAAGCCTGGCCATGAACTAGGAGGAGCTCCTGGTTAACGGGCTGATTCTGCGTCCCAGGCCAGGAGAGCCCTCATTGAAATCTCTTGTCCATGCCCAGTTATTAATGGAGCCCTCTTTCTCTTTCAGAGACGTCTCAATTTGGGCAATAAATTATATGGTCACTCTAACCTTTACTAATATGAATCTGCAGAACTCGAATTGAGTTGTGGGAAGTCACTCTCTAAAGTGGGGCTTCCATAGGGACCTCAGCAGCTCTGCACCAGGCCTAGCCCTCATCCTGAGAAGCTGCCCTCTGGGAACACGAGCCAGGAACCACTCCCCACCGTAGCAGCACATGCGATTGAGAGAGCAACCAACTCTTGCCGGAGCAGGAGGAAATTCTCCACCCTGAAGACTAACACTTGGGCGACCATGACAGTTCCTGAAAGGTTTAGTGTTTCCCACTAGACCCCATGGGGTGGATGGGGCCTGCTCTCTGGGTGACCTATGTCCTATTAATCCTCCTACGACTCTCATGCCCGCCTTTGCTGCTCTTGGGTGTTACGTGCAAAGCTCTGCTGTCATCTCAGCCTTTCTCACATCACCCCCAACTCTGTATCTTTGCTTCTCTCCCAGCTTCTCGTGCTCCCTGTTTTACTCAGCTTTTTCACTGCTGTGACTAAAAGGACTGGACCAGAACAACGGTAGAGGAGAAAAAGTTCATCTGAGGGCTCACAATTTCAGAGGTCTTAGTCCATAGACGGCCAGCTCCATTCCTCGGGGCTCAAATGGCGAAGAGTGAGGCAGAGGGAAGCAGCTCACACAGTGATCAAAGTGGAGAGTTCTCTACAGGCCAGAGACAAATATATACCCCAAAGCCATGCCCTAATTCCCACCTCCTCCAGCCACACTCTACCACTTCAATTACAGCTCAGTTAATCCCTATCAGGGGATTAAATCACTGATTGGGTTAAGACTCACACAACCCAGTCATTTCTCCTCTGAACCTTCTTGAACTGTCTCACATGTGAGCTTTTGGGGGACACCACATCTCAACTATAATACTCCCACTTTCAGGCCCATTTCCCTCCGTAGGGAACTGGCCAGATCCCCAGAGGGCAGATTCTGCTCCTACTAATCCTTCCTTTCCCCAGAACCTGGCACCTAGAAGATGCTCAGTAGTTGTTTATTAATGGTGGCGATTCCTTTTGTTGTCGTTCTACTGTATACTGGGGATTGAACCCAGGGGCCCTGTACCACTGAGCTACATCCCCAGCCCTTTCTATTTTTTACTTTGAGACAGTCTCACTAAATTGCCCAGGCTGATCTTGAACTTGCCATCTGTCAGCCTCAGCCTCCTCAGTAGCTGGGATTGCTTGCTGCCTCACTGCACCCAGCTGATGGTGCCAAACCTTAGGAGCTACATCCCCTCTCCCTCATGCCAATGCCACTCTCTCCTTCTGAAAAGTATAAAATGCCTATGGAACAGCATCTTTCCTTTTGCCAAAAGCTTATGTATTCTCTACATCTTTCTTCCCTATCATACCTTAGGATGAAATTAACCAACATAAATATATATATATATATATTTTAAGTTTTAAAACATTTGGAAAACTTCTAAAGAAAGAATAAGGAAAGAAACCCTATAAATACTTTAAAAAAATTTATTTCTTTGGGTTTGGTGGAAGACAGGGGTAGTGTGTTTGGGAAGGCCCCTGACACAATGTACAAATATTATTTGGAATTAAAGAAGGACTGAGAAGACAGTCTTCTCCCTGCAACACAGCCTGGCTTTGTTTGCCGTCCTGGCTGCCTGCCACCTTGCAGTGCCCTCAGAGTCCTGAGGAGATGGGACAGAGAATGAATACTTGATCGTGGGTTCCCTGAGGCCAGGGTCTGATCGTTTATCATTTGTCTCTAAAGTTACTGAAGAATGGCAGGTGTTTGAGAATCTTTTCTTAACAGAACAGTGGCAAGAATGGTCCTCAAGTTTCAGGCACTGTCTGAGGATGTTCTATATGAGATGGAATAGGATTCTGAGTATCAGAGGAGGCAGGACACATGGGTTCTCAAGGATCAATCAATGGGATTAGCTTGGGATTGGCCTCACGGCTGCACCTTCCTGGAAGATCAGGACCCCAGGAACTAATTCTTACTTGGAGCAAAGCAAAATTCCTACTGCGCTGTGGCACACAGTTCCCTGGGCCATCTGACCTGGGCTGACCTGATTTTCCACCTCACCCTAATCTAAATGATCTTATTGAAGAAACACCTGGCTGCTTCCCCAAACCATCAAACTGTCTTTGTTGTTCTCTTTGCTTCTATTTCCTTTCTCACCTGCAAAACACTGACTCCGCCTTCAAGGCTCAGCCCAGGAACTGTTCATGGCAAAGAACGTCCCCAAAGACGTTCACCACCCCCACTCCCTCCCTTGCTCTATGTCAATGTGGGCATAACTTGAGTTCATTGAGTTGGAATTGCTTCTTTACCGTTCATCTTCCCCAGACAGTAAGCTCTGTAAGTTAAGAACTTAATCATGTTCACACGGCTGTCCCTAAAACTTAGCAAAGTCCTCACATATTTTAGGTGCTCAATAAAAGTTTGCAGAATTGACCTGGGCCTTGTCTATATACTGCTGAACATTACTGGGTATTAAAACTACATGGCTGAGTTGTTACATATTAACTACAAATTCAGCTCTCTAGCTTATCTTGCTTTAAAAAGTCAGAGGCTAAATTTAGGCAATTCCTCGCTAGAGTATTTATTTGTAATTAGAGTGAGGATTTACAGAAAAAGAAAAAGAAAATTCGACCTCTGAGTTTATTTGGTCTTCTCCGCACCCCCTAAAAAAATCATGTTCTGGAAGGATGGAATCTTAGAGTTGAGATCAAAGATAATTGTGCCTGTCTTAGAAACCCCCAGGTTATTTTTAAGTGAAACAAAATGGGATGATTAGAAAGATTATGTTTGGAAATATAATTATTTCCTAACTTCTGAGCACATGCCTTGAGAGTGCTTCATTGAATGCACTGACAAATATTCCATTAAAGGATAGACTTGTTTACAGCAAAAACATTTCAGTGCAAAAAGGTTATCCACTCCACAGTTTCTTATGGTACATTATAATTATATACTGTAATTTTCAAATTTCTCAGTACAAAAAATTCACATGTGAATTCTAATGATGTTCTAAAGCTTACATATTAAAAATGTCCTACATAATATAAAATGGGCCAATGTAAGTATGTCTAAACTGAAGAGTTAGACTGATATCTTCTTGAGAAAGGAAGCGATAAGATACAATAAAAAAAATTGAAAATAAACAGTGCCTTGTATGGCCTCACTGAAATGCATTCAAATATGCTTTATATAGCTGCACAGTTGACTAACCAGTGGCTAGCTACTGTTACTTGAGATACCTCAGGCCACATTTCAGCAATTTAAGAAAGATGATTCACCTTTCATGGGAAAAATTAGGCAGGGAAATACCAATTATCCAGAGACATCACAAGATGATTGGTTGTCCTTTATTTATTATTCTAAAGGGATGTATTTCCAGTAATTTTAGGCTACCACCCAACCTCTGCTAATAGTAGGAGGTCAAGATCTCAAAGTAAGAATCTACCAACAATATATCAGCATCCCAAGGAACTGTCCAGCGTACCTGTTAATCTTGAACTATATCAGTTACATTCAGAAGTTCTAGAATAAAGAAAACCAACAGGCTAAGTTTCTCCCGCCCCCAGTTTTGCTCTTAATTGGACTTATGTGGGCTGACATAATTGAAAGCATGTGAAAAGAATCAAGTTCATCCGATAAGTATTTCCTGAGGATCCAGTCCTAATGCAGCAGGACACAGAATACACTGCATATAGTTCTTGTCCTAACATAACTTAGAGGCTAATTTGGGAGATACAACTTATGCATAAACATTTTAAGAACAGCAAATGTAATCCACTATCAAAAAGTGTCATGGGAGATTGGGAAGTATGAAGCAGGTTTTAGAGGAATGAAAAAGGGTCAGTTATTCCTGCCTACCTGGGGCTGGTTCCCAAGTCACAGATGTTGCAAATATCAATGGAAAGTATTTACTTGTGCTCTGAGGTCTTGATGAAAGCCCCGATTTCAGAGAAAAATATCCCTGGCCTCTGCTGATAAGGTTGACTGAGTGATGCCAAATGGAACTTTTGCTTCCATTTTGATCCAGAGACCCCTGGCCTTGGAATGGCAAGAACTTGGGTCTTCAAAAAAGGAAAAAAAATTGTTCTGGCAAATAGACTCTGCTCTCTTCTGCCAAAACTAGAAAATGGAAGGGCTACCAAGCATGTACTATGGGGGAATTAGACTAAGAAAAATACATTTGAAGATGAGATATTTTTCAATTGCCAAATTTGAGAAGGATGAAGCAGCTCTGATTTCAGATATTTACACCACATCAGAAAATAAGCCGGAAAGTCAGAGAGATCAAGACCCCTGGTGAAATTTTGACGAAGCAAAGAAAATTCAGGAGTTCTTTCCATTTGGACACTTCTATTTGAAGTATTCCAAAACAAAGGCATGAATTCAAATGCACAGTCTTTCTTTAAAAACAAAAGCAATATTCACAGAAAGCTCATTGCTGAGAACTTGCTTTTCCATTGAGGAAGAGCCTTGCTGGGTTCCTGGGGGTCTCCCTGCACTCAGCTGTTTCTCATTGACATTCGTTCAAGGAGCTCCCACTGAAGTCAACGTATGGGGCAGAGCAGGAAGCCACGCCTGCGAGTTCGCACCCAGAAAGGGTTGCCATGGAGCACTCCCACTGCCTCTTGAAGAAGGGAGTGTTTGCTTACCAAATGTCAACCTTCTTGATTCTAAGAATCGACTTCTGTCTTCATTGGAGGAATAGCTGACATGTTCTTCATGCTAATGGCTGCAAATTGGAGACAACCAGAGCAGGTGTGGTGGGGGGATTCATAAAAATGAAAAAAAAAAAAAAGCTTTTTACAACATCTTTTATAAACTGTGACAATTGCATCTTGATAATTATTCATATAGCTTCAAAGGTTTCAGGAGTTCAAACTGAGGGAGCATGATTCATAAAATTTAAATAGTAGCAGGTAAAGTCAGATCTGTGACAGGGAATAGGAGGCTGCCACAGTGCAATTAGAAATTTCTACATCACTGGGCAGAGAAGGTGAAACTACTTAAAATGGCTTTAACTTTAGACCATGGCCTTGCTCCGGAGGCTTTAAAGTGCTCTCAAAATTTCAGTTAGCATATTTAAATGATTAACTCAGATGGAGATCCATCTCTTTCAAGTAAAAGTAGTGAACAGGTCACATATTGTGGATGTTGGACATAAAAACTTACAAAAGTATGCAAGTTATGACCCACATAGGCAGGACAGAATGACCCAACGGATCTTCTTTCTGAATAAGAGTTAGTGCACATAGACCTCCTGTGAACCCTGCACAGGTATCCATTAAGTTCTTATAGGGACTCTAGGAGGTGGTCATTATACTCATTTGTATGTAGGGATACTAGAAGAAACAGTCAAGGACCTTGTCTGGAGTCAGACAGCTGGTAAGTCGCATAACCACCGATCCAAATCTGGCCCTCTACCAGTAGACTCTAAATTCTGAGATGTCTGGATAGCATGCGTTATTTCCTGATTTAAAAGTATGCTGTAGGTAACAGTGCTTTGTAAACTAGAGATACTGTTACAACAGTAATGAGAAGAAGAACATGAAGAAAAAGAATAAAACAAAAAAGAGAAGGGAAAGCATGAGGATAAGAAAGAGGAATAGGTAGGGGAGAAAGAGAAAATGGACAATGTGAAAAAGGAGAAAGAAGGTAGAAACCTCCTACGTACCAAAAACATCTGGGCTAACGCTTAGCCTAGATTTCATGAGCCTCCTATCATGCTCTGTGTTTATCATGCAGCGGGATTTCCTAAAGTAATTGTCCAGCACAATCCTCTATTCCAGACAATGACACTTGTGACCCAGAGACAGTATTTATTATTTCTTATACTTCCTGCCCCAAAGCATCCTGACTCCCCTCTTGCAAATTCCCTCCATGTATTCCTGTTCCTTCATCCTTCAAAACCCACCTCAAGTCTAACACATCCCAACAAGCCTTTGCTGGCTACTGCCTCTTTCCATAATTTTGGAAACACTTTGAGAACCACAGGTTGTAAGATTTGACCACCTTTAGACATTCTGTAGTTAAAATCCCTCATTTTGCAAATAAGGCCCATAGAAGATTGACAGTATATGCCTGGACATGAGTTAGATGTGACAGAGCTAGAAGTCACTCTTGTTCTCCATCTACTCCACATTACCGTCCCTAGTTGTACAGCTGACTGCTTGCATCTTCTCTCTCTCGTGAAACCGTTGCCCTCCAGAGCCAGGACCAGTCTCGACTCTGTCTTCTTTACTTCACTTAGTGCAGGGTGGTCTGGTGCTGAATAGTAATTGACTGATTAAGAATGAATGTATTTCTCTTTGGAGATCAAAAGACTGTTTAAAACCTGTAACTGATATTCAAAAGAGACCATCAGCTCAGCTCTAATGTAGAATAAATCTTTTCTCTAGTATTTACCTAGGAACCATTACAACTCATACCTGTTAGACATAATCTTCAATTTTTAAAAGTATATGTGTCTTTTAATAATAATCTGAACCAATGCATCCTCATTAGCCCTTTTTGTGTTCTGTTATGCAAATAGAATCCTTGTCTATTTCTCAGGGCAGCAGGAATCTCATCTAGTGACAACATATATGAATTTTTCTTTCTTACAACATTTCTCCACAAATGGTAAATAGAGCTAAGGAGCATCATAAACCATACCATCAGAGACACTCATTAAATGCTTGTTGGCAATTGATCAAGATTAATGTGTGGGTATGCTCACTGGACAAAGTGCAGGGAAGGCTCTTACTTATTAAACATAGCAAATTACAAGGAAATAAATTGGTTTATTACCTTTAATTGGAGCATCCCCAATTGACCACATTATCAGGGTCAAATACAACAAACAGATAGGAACTTTGAGAGAATATCATTTTAGGCTATACATTTATCAATTATTCCAAGAGTAGGATTACTAACAAGTAATAATCACATTCTGAAAAGCATTACTTAGAGTGTTGGGAAAACAGAAATCACAAGAAAAGGCAGGAGGATGAGAGGCAGGCCACACAGACATGAAGAGGCAAGAGAAGGTCCCTAGTTGTAATGGGTGCGGGCACTCTGAGCACTTTCTAAAAGGCAGGCAGAGGGGAGCATCAGGAACTGGCTGTTCTGTACCCTGCACTGTATCTTTCATAACATTACCTTGTTTAATATTCACCATACACCCTTGTAATAGATATTTTAAACCCCATTGTACGAGTGAGTATACTGAAACATAAGGAGGTGAAATTGTCTACATTTGTACATGTTGAGCCTGAGTCCAAACCTAGATCAGCATGACTTTGGGTATCATGGTGGACATTGTAGGGCTCCTCGCAATGTCACTGATGATCTTCTTTGTTCACAGAACAAAGTTCTTGGGCAGCTTTGTATTTCATTGGATTCTGTGCTTCTTATCAGCACCAGAGAGTGAATCTCAAGTGTTCAGTGACCTCTTGGCCAGTGATTATCTTAAAGGTGGGCAATGACCTGAAGCCAGCCAAAGAAACTTGAGGATGCTTCTGGAGCCTTCTGCTCTGGATGCTTCTTGGATAATTCTTCTTGTTTTTTAAAAAAATGGCCCTAAAGAACAGAAACACCCTTTGGCCTTTGGATCCTGTTGTTACCTACAATCAAGAGAAATATAAGTGACCTGCTGACGTTACAAGGGAAAAGAGATGGAAAATACTGTGTTTGGATATGTGATGCTATCACTGAATTGTTAAATTCACTGACCTAGGACTTCCCTAGATCCAGCCTTATTGTATACAGAATATTACATTTTCCTTTCTGCTTAGCGTGCTTTTAGTTCTGTAACTCCAACCACTTCCCAGATGCAAATTTTGTGTTTTTTCTGCAAAACTGAGTTACGATTAAGAAATGAAACATGCTTGCCTGAGAGAGTTCATAGGCAAACAATTTCAACTGTCCAAAACATGTGATAAAACAAATGTCTCAAAGAAGAGAGCAAAGGACAGCAGAACAGAAAAGTGATGAGTGTGTTTACAGTGACTGTGCTGGGACAAAGGTTTAGCACCCACAGCACGTTTCACCTGTAATAACACCTTTCCTCCAGAAGCTTAAGGGACTTGGCTTAGAGGGAGTCCTTTGTTTTGGGTAGCTTCTGATGAATGCAATCCCTTTGGCCCTTTAGTATTCCTCCCAGAAGGTAGCAGCCCTTTGGAATGGGTCCAACCCCACAGAAAGGAGTGAAAATTGGCCAAGCAGGAAATGTGCCTTGCCATCTCCTCCTGCCTGCACATTCCATGGTCTACTGGCATTGACCAGATCACAGAGGAAATGAAATTACCCATTATTTAGAATTGGTTCTTTGAAAGCTACTGTGGTAGGTCCGTGAGAATTGGCAATACTGATCTGGGTTACTACAACTCTTTTTTTTTTTTTGGCATGGGATATTGAACCTAGGAGTGCTTAACCACTGAGGCACATCCTAGTCCATTTGTTTGTTTGTTTGTTTATTATTTGGAGACAGGACCTCATTAAGTTGCTCAGGCTGGCCTTGGACTTGTGATCTTCCTGCCTCTGCCTCCCGAGTCACTGGTATTACAGGGATGCCCCACCACACCTGATTACTGCAACTCCTTCAAGTAAAGTGAGCTCTCCCAGGTACTTTTACAGAGACATTCTGGGCATATGCAAAGAAAGAAGTGTTAAAGTTGCCCAGCATTGTAGATCCACAGCAAAATTTCTGGGAAATAAGACCATATGCAAATATAAATATACGTACACATAAACAAAGCAAGAAAACCAACTTTCAAAAAATCAGAGAGTACAGACTGGAAATTAGTGGAAAAGAATAGAGACTTTCAATGTGAATGCAAATACTGACCCATCACCCTAAAGCTGTGTGACCTTTAGTAATTTATCCAGAATATATTCACTTTTAATATTCAGGTCTGTTACACATTTGGGGACTGGTGCTGACCTCACAGGTGTGTTCTGAGATTTGGTGACATCATTAACTTATTTTCTGAACACTTGCATCATATTTGCATAATGTCAAGCATGAGCCCACACTGGGCAGGAATTAGCTCAGTCAATTCTCACAACCCTGGGAGGTGGAGATTTTCTTCCTTCCCCTACGTTGCAGATGTGGAAACTGGGGTCACGAAGAGGACATAACTTTCTGAACATCATACACCTAAGAAGAGATGAAAACAGGAACTGATCACAGCTTTGCCTACTCCATTCACTGGAGGTGCTTCCCCAGCTCAAGGTCTCCCTTTGCAGCCCCTTGGGAATCTCTTCTTTGCATAGTTTCAGCTCCTGCCTCACCTTCAGCATTTTTGAGCATTGACCCATTCTATCATAGTGCATTCTTTGGTTCCTGCCAGAACTTTGTTCCTTTTAACCACCAGGTCCCAAATGGAAGCTGGTGGTACTGTATCCAAATTCCAGCCTCCTTTCATTTAAAAGGAATTGTTTCTGCTGGTGAGGTTAGCAGTTATTTTGAGTTCAAGTTGTCAGGCCTGGTGGTGCCTCTAGCCCCAGGTAGTAGAAAGGCTAAGCCAGGAGGATGGCTTGAGCCCATGAGTGCAAAGTCCTCCTGGGCAACATAGGAGACCAGGCACCATGAGTCTCAAACAACAAATCCCCCCATTGAGAAAAGGCTTCTTTCAAAGTAGAAATTGTCCACTTAGAGGTCATCAGTGAGCTGGGATGGGCGTGCCTTTGGGTTCTCTGGGTCCCACATGCCCTCCCGGGCCACTTCCTGGGCTCAGCCAGTCATGTTCCTTTTCCTCCATTTGCCACCTCCATTTCCACTTCATGGCTGCTGGGAAAGAACCTGGAGCCCTGTGCTAACACTGAACCACTCCTGTTCTACCCCCAAAAGTGATGTACTCCATCCAGCAGCCCACGAGGCTGGTCGTTTTGGCTGAATGGTCCTGGGAGATAAACATGGACGACCCACTCACAGCTCAGTAATGCAGCATGAAGCGAAACAATGCTCCACACAGCCTGCTATGTGCACCAGCTTGGCTCTATCTTCCTGACAGGTGGGAACTCTTAGCTGGGAATGACCCATGGAAACCAAGATGAGGTCTGGGCAGAATCTCGACACCTCTTTTAGCTCTGAGTGAGGCCAGGTTTAAGAGGATTGGCCCAGGAGATTCCTTCTCTGGAACTCACCTTATGAGCTCTCTCATTCCCTGCAGATCTACTCCAGGGTGAAGAAACCCACACTGAAGGCTAATCATACCTTCATCCAAATTGATGAGCTGCTGGATCTGAAAATCTACTTTCTAACTGATCACATATCTACAAAGTATTTTTTAAAATATTTATTTTTAGTTGTAGGTGGACAGAATATCCTTATTTTATTTTTATGTGGTGCTGAGGATCAAACCCAGTGCCTCACGTGTGCTAGGCGAGCACGCTACCATTGCGCCATAACCCCAGCCCCCAAAGTATTGTTCTTGAACACTGTCTGCATGCCCTGAATTATGTCAAGCATTACAAATATGCACAAACTAATGTTATTATCCTTATTTGTTTGTCTTTCCAAATAGACAACAAGATCGTTGTGAGCAAGGGCTGGATATTAAACATCACTGTATTTCTAGTGCCTAACACACTAGAGCATATAATAAGTGTACAATAAAACATTTGTTGAATCACTAAACGAATGATG
Source organism: Geosciurus inauris (assembly GCA_004024805.1). NCBI lineage: Eukaryota > Metazoa > Chordata > Mammalia > Rodentia > Sciuridae > Geosciurus > Geosciurus inauris. The sequence continues at coordinate 37,983 of PVHX01012320.1, forward strand.
TAGACCTGTGAACTATCTTTGGAAAACACTAGTTCAGATTTCACTTCCTTTCTTTCTCTCTGGGGGAAAATGCCTTGGCTGTAACAATCCATAATTGATAAAAATGATGGACAAAGCACATTATAAAAATTAGCATGCAATCAATTAATGAAAAATACCTTGAGGCACTTTATTTGGAAACTGTTACATACACATGCCCCATAGACTACCAAAGAAGAAACATTAAGTGTTTGCTTTTTTACAAAGGCTGTTGGATAGATGTATTTCTGTCACTTGTATGGATCCCAAGTCCTGGGCTGTTTGGGAAAGCAAATACATCATAGCTGATGCCTTAAATGCTATAAAATTACAAAAATGAAACAGATTTACAGCCTAGCCAAAGAAACCCCTGTAAGGCCATATAAAGTTTGCTTAAAGATACACACATACAGGTATGTTTCAACTTTGTTCCTAGGCTGTGCTGTGTTCTTAAAATGCTTCTTCCTTTTCTCCTGTGGTTCCACTTCTTGCAGTCAGCTGTCATCTTCACTTTTTTGATCCTTTGCATGAATTTTTGGTCTCTGCCTCCTTCTTCTCCTTAATCTCGTGGGCAAAGGGTGTCTCCAGAGGAATCGACTCTAGAGATGCCTCCTACAGATCAAGTAGTAAATGACCTGAGCATCTTTTCACACCTACCTACATCTAACAAGTTGCCAGCCACGTGGCCTTCTCAATTTAATGGATGATATGTTGACCTTTTCCTAGGACCATTCCTGGAATCTGCTTCAGGAAAATTCAGAGGCTATATTCAGGAGCTTTGTAATGGGCTGCTACAAGTTGATGACATTTCACCTTGGTTTCCTTGAGAAAAAGCAACCATGCACTTAGTTTAGACATGTAAGCCAAGTTCACTTTTTGATGCCAAGCTGGCAGCAATCATGGTTCTTGGTATTAGCCTGTGAAAAGGAAAAAGCATTAGAATAAAAGCTTCTAATTTATTGCATCTTTCCAAAAAAAGTAGCTGATGATTTTTTTTTGTTTTCAGAGTATAAGCAACAGGTTACATGGATACTTGCTTGAGCTAAACTTACCTTGCTAGTCACTTAGATCTCCAGCAGTTAACAAAAAGGTTTTAAGATAGAAACTGGACTATTTAATCTTCATTAATCATTCATACTGTTCAAACACATCATCCAGTAACTGAACAGGGGTTAATGGTGGCTAAGCCTGAGTCTGTTGTCAAAAGTAGGTTTAACTTTCTATGAACTCACTGGACACAAAGAATCCTGCCTGCTTACTATTCCAAATGTCACCAGCTAGGAGCAAACGGATGACTACTAATGGTAATTAAATACCTCTGAAGCCATTTGTACCAATAACAAAGAGTTACTGTCAGAACTTGAATGAGGTCCATCTGCCCATTTTAAAAGAATGTTAACATTATATAAGTGATAAAGCAGACAGCAACAACAAAATAAACAGACAAACAAGTAAGTACGGTGATAGCATTTCTCTAGATGAACATGATTTCCATGGTCTTTCCTTTGAAAACAAGAGATTCATGAAAATATTCCATGGGCTTTCATTGTTTTAAACCACTTAGACCCATGAAATAATTGGAGGTTTTTAGGGACAGTTCTTCAACCAATGTTTCCAAAGCTGTGGAAAAGTTGTTTGAAATCCCATTTCATTTGATTTTTTTTCTTCTTTCTGCCTCGCAAATTTCCAGGATTCAATTTCTACTACAAATTTTTAAATCTCATTTGCTTCCATTTCTTGAAGTGAAGGGAAGAAAAAGGAGGTTTTCTGCTTTCTGTTTTCAGAGCCCTGAACCCCACCATTGCTGCTTCTTGTACAGCAGTGGCAGCCCAGGGAGTTTCTTTGGTGAACTCATCTATTTAGCTGCTCCTGAGGCTCCTGCAAAGGGCTGTGCGATTTCTGTTGGATGTCTACCATGGTTTCCTCTGCATCTGCATCTTTTTCTACTGTGATGAGACAAAATATGAAAAGATATTGCACGAAAGAACCAAATGGTGCAGAATATCTCAATACTTTTGAAATACACCTAAAATCCTAGGGCAGCAAGAAAAAAACTGCACAGAGGTTCTGATAGGGAGCCAGTACATTTGTCAAACCTTTGGAAAGGCAGTTTTTCACATAGCTCTGGACTTCGTTAAATCACTCAAAGTTTCTTTAATAGCTCTGTTAGCAAGAAGTTAAGACTACTTACATACCTGTTGACAATTCTAGTGAGCAGAAAAAGTGGCAGGTGAAGAAGAAAAACATTAAGGGCTTTGGAAGAGGTGGGTAAGTAGTGAGAATCTAGACATCTAGCTAGACTCTTACATAATGCTTAACAGGGTTTTGAGAAGGAAGGGTGAAACAACATCTTGAAGACACAGAGATCAAAGCTAAGAGAGAAAAATGGGTGCATAAAATATAAAACAGCACCTGTGTCAATTCGGTCTTGCTATGTTCCAAGTAAGAGAAAAACTGTTCACAAGAACAGAAGAATGTATTGACTTGCATAACAGAGACGTCTAGTGATTAGGGCTGGCTTCAAGTTTGGCTTGATCTAGCTCAACAATGCCCCTAAGAACGCTTTCTATCTCTTTGCTCTGCCTTTTGTTCATGATGTGAATTTTATTCCAAACCTTATTTTCCACATGCTTGCAAGATGGCTGCCAACATCTCCTGTGACTGCATTCTGTATCATGTGTGAGTATAAAAAATGTATCTTTCTTCCAGCCAAACAAAAGTCCTGGATTTCACTCTGATAGGACCAGTTTGATTTAAGTTGTCAGTGGGTGTGGGCTTGAACTAACTAACAAGATAGTTCTCACTTCTAGAATTAGGAATAAAGGATTAATGATCCCCAAACTACAAAATAGCGGTATGGGGTAACAATAATGGAGCTCATGTGGTAAGGCAGCCTAGGATGTTTGCCTGACCCAAGCAAACCTGTTCTGTGTGCTTCCTGAGGAAGAAGACATTCCATCAAGTAAATATTTTCTCTGATCCATTAATAGTTATTCTAGATTTGTAGGATTTCTGAACGTGTGATTAATGGACCAAAATTATAAGGGCTGTTTAAAAGCAAATTCCTGAGCCTTTCCCATCACCTTGTGAATCAGAATCTGATTGGCAGCTGAGAGTCTGCATTTTCAGCAAGTTCCGTGGGTGACTTTGATGCCCACTGAAGTTTGGAGATTACTGATTTCCTAGAAACTTGTCCAAAGGTAAAGGTATTTTTTCACTTAATTCAGAAAGAATTTAAGAAGGTTTCTTAAGGTACATTTGCAAACTGACTTGTACCAACCAACCATCAATAGTCACCACCTCAGAAATATCTCACATTAGTATGAACCTCATTTTTATTACTAAAATGAAAATCTTTTATTAAAACTATTTGCAAAATGATTTATGTAGTATATTTTCACAAAAGAGGAAAGAACTAGCTCTTTAGTATCATGCAGCTGAAAAAAATCATGCACTACCATTTTTCTCTTTTTAAGAGATGTTTTTGGAATTATACACATAAACCATATCTTAACTTCCTTCTGGTGCCAATAATGGGTATTGCCATGTTTATAAACATTTACGGAGAGAAATGTTTCCCCATTACACATGGAAAAGTGGCAAATAACTTCTGATTCACTTGGTTTCTTTATATCAAGTAAAAATTCATTTTATTCTGCTGAGAAAGTTAAAAAAATTAAATTTTGGCTTCTGATCCATGATTTGCAGGTAAAATTTTCATCACATAATTGGTTTCATTTGGGTTAATGTTGTTTCACATGCCAAGTAGGTAAATAACATTATCTTTATTATTATCCCAGTGGTGATGGTGAGTCTCCAAGCATGAAAGTCCTGAGTGAGTTTTCTAAAGAGGTGGTGCTTTAGGGACAAGATTTCCATGTGAATTACGTGCACAGATTTTAAACTTATTTATTCATTCAAAAATAATATGTATGCAATATATACTAGACTCTTGCTAAATATTAAAGATATAGCCATCAACAAAACATACATGGAACCTGCCCTCAGGGAGATCAAAGTCTAGTACTGTGCTGTCCAATACTGTAACCAGTAGTCATCAATAGCTATTTACATTTAAATTCAACAAAATTAAAACTCAATTACTTGGTTGCACTAGCTATGTTTCAGTTGGTTAACACCCACATGTGGCTGGTAGCAGTTGTCTTAGCACAGATATATGATATTTCCATCATCATAGAAAATTTCATTGAACAGTGCTGGTGAAATAAAACAGTTTCAAACCAGGGTTCCACCACATCATATTTGTATGAACCTGAAAAAGTGACTCAGTTTCTCCAATCCTCAATTTCCTAATTCATCAAATAGGGACATGACAGCTACATCAGAGAGTTAAGAGGAAGGATCACATGGGGGAATTCGCAAGGTTCTGGACTGTCCTCATCATCTTCAGCAGTGAGTGCCCTGGTACTCATGGGAGCCTGTTATACTTCTCTAATTATAGCTCACAGACCCTGGAAGGAAGGTCAAGAGAAGATGAGTCTCTTGTCATTCAGAGTGTATTTCAGAGAGTTCCTGGTGAGGTGCTTTTGAATCTCTTATGTCTGTTTACCTGAAATGTGAACTGCAGAACTATCACCAATCGCTCTTGCAATATATTATTCTGCAACTAAGCATGAGAGAATTTTGAGAACCAATTAACTGTTTTCTTTAGTGTTAAATGATTAACCAAGGGACATAAAGATATTGTGGTTTCAAATATATATATTGTAGTAAATTGGTGTGGTTAATTGAGTGAGATTATTAAAATTATTTTAGGCACTTGGGAGGTTGAGGTGGGAGGATTACAAGTTTGAGGCCAGCCTGGAAAATCCGTCAAGACTGTCTCAAGGGCTGGGGTTGTGGCTCAGTGGTAGAGCACTTGTCTAGCATGTGTGAGTAACTGGGTTCGATTCTCAGCACCACATGTAAATAAATGAATATAATTAAGGTCCATCAACATCTAAAAAAGAAAAAGAAAAGAAAAAGTTTAAAAAAGAGAGACTGTCTCAAAACAAAACAAAACAAAAATCAAAAAAGGTTGGTTATATAACTCAGTGGTAGAGCACTTGCCTAGCATGTGTAAGCTCTAGGTTCGATTGCCAGTACCATTAAAACAAAGAAAACACACACACACACACACACACACATTTATTTTAGGCAAAGTTGCCTGCTAATATAGAGTAAAAAACAGTTTTTATCTCCAGGAGCAATTCCAACCAATTGGTGGAAAATTCCTAGAACTTTTTGAAAGGATGGAAGGCCAATCAGAACACAAGAAAGAACTCTGCCATCAGCTAGTAATGTCTGCCATGGGCAGGCATTAGGGAGAATTGACACACACTTTATACCTTTATCTACCTTTTGGGGGAGACAGGTTGATTAAAGAAACAAGCAAATTTCTTGTTTTGAGACTATTGCTAATTGCAGCCATCTTCATAGATCAAAGCTTATCTAAGGTCTAAAATCACTCAGGCTTATTTTATTTACACTTTAATCCCACACACCATTGACTGTGCCCTCTGAAAATAAGCTTACAATATAAAATCCCGCACTACTTGAAGGCAAGGGGCAGGGACTGTTTTATGTTTCATAGTCCATTAGTTAGATCAGATGGTGACTTTCGAGATACATAATTGATACTGTTACTTAGCTCTTGAATGAGTGAAAAGTGGAAGAAATAGGGACCTAAAAAAATCTTCATAAAGTGCAATTGCATTGCGTCACTCTACTCTGGAGCCCACAGTGACTCCCTACTGTGAATAAGCACCTCTTTGAGTTTCACTTCACCCCATGTTGATAGCCTTATTTTTTGATAACTCACCAATAGCAATTGTCTACTGCAGAGCATCCAAAAGTCACACTGTGCCCAACTTTTTTTTTCCAAAACGTTTCACGTATGTTGCCTTCATCTTTCCAACTAGGTTATTTTGCATTTTAAAAATAGGGCCACATTTTCCACATCTTCTAAACCACACATTGTGTTGATTCTAGTGCTAAGTAGGCACAAAATGGAAAGATCCTTGAAGATGTGGCCTTCTTAACAGTTAGTGGGCTCAATAAATCTTTGTTGATCTTGTTTCTTTTTTTGTTTTTTGGGTTTTTTTGGTACCGGGGATTGAACTCAGGGGCACTCGACCACTGAGCCACATCCCCAGCCCTATTTTGTATTTTATGTAGAGACAGGGTCTCATTGAGTTGCTTAGCACCTCACCCTTGCTGAGGCTGGCTTTGAACTCACAATTCTCCTGTCTCAGCCTCCCAAAGTGCTGGGATTACAGGCATGTGCCACTGCGCCCGGCTTTGATCTTGTTTCTTGACTGCAATATTTCAATAACATTTTGATTGACTCCCTGATTAAAAAGAACAAAGCTGGGAGTGGTGGCACATGCCTATATTCCCAGCAGTTTGGGAGGCTGAGGCAGGAGGATTGCGAATTCAAAGCCAGCCTCAGCAACTTAGGCCCTAAGCAACCTAGAGAGACCCTGTCTCTAAATAAAATCTAAAAAAAGGCTGGAGTTGTGGCTCAGTGGTTTAGCACCCATGGGTTCAATCCTTGGTACAAAAAAAGAAAAACAAACCAAACCAAAACAAAAAAAACCAAAGTGATACAGTGCTATTATTTCTGTTAGAAATTCATTGCAGCAGGAATTCTGTCTGATTTGTAAAAAGCAAGTAACATGATGTTGTCTACAACACTGATTAATTGGCATTGAAATAAAGAAGCAAATCATTCTCTTACTGCCTTTCCAGAAGCAGCTTTCCAGGAGAAACCAGACTCTGACTACAATTTCTGAAGGGTGATTTATAGAATATTAAGTATATCTAACAAGAACAGAATACATTCCTACATATATTTTATCGCTACAAGTTATGCTTAATAATCACAAATTTGAAATTGCATACCCTTAATGTGTTAGAAAATTTGACTCATAAACACTCTTACCCCAGTGTTAAGAAATATTACCTCAGTATGTTGTAACACAGTAAAATAATTATAATAAAATTAAATTTTTTAAAACAATTTTTGGGATGGATTAAAATTACATTAGAATCATTTCCAACTTAAATATTTATTCATTTGTTTTTGTCCTAACTAAAACCACAAATGATTTAAAGGAGAAAAACTGAAAAAGGGTGTCCACCCTTTTAAAGCAAATGTTAATTTTATTAGCAGAAGAGGCTGACATAAGAATTGCTAAATATAAAAGAAAACAACTTTGTTTAGCAACAACTAATAGGCAGGTGCAGAAAAGTAATTTTTTTTTCTTGTTTTAAGGTACTGGAGACTAAACCCAGGGCCTTGCATGTACTAAGCAAGCACTAAGCAACGTTTCCAGTCCTTTTTATTTTGAGATATGGTCTCACTAAATTGTTCAGTTTGGCCTTGAACTTGAGATCCTCCTGCCTGAGCCTCCCCAGTAGCTAGAATTACAAGCATATACCACCACACTCCAACAGAAATTTAAATTTATAATATTAATCATGACTATGAAGACAATTTATTCCTCGTATATCACTTTTAAATCATAGCAATAGTAAAGAATTTGAGTTCTGGAGATGTGAAAACATACGATTGACACTCTCTCTCCCTCGTTTTCATTCCCAAATTTTATATTAGAGGTATTTTCTTATTCAAAACAACAGATTTATAGCAAATTTCAATATGGAATTAAATGCTGCCATACAGAAGTGTACAAATAATTTTTTTTTGATGAATCTAAGTCTGGTATGTTTTGGTCCCCTCCCCAATAACCTAATACCCAAATTATGGAATAAAGTTGTATAAGTAGAAATAGTTGTGACTCTGGTACTCCTCAACTCCCCGAGGCCACCCAGTATACCAGCTATACTGTTTGTGATACTCTGTCACCTCAGTAACTTCTGTTTACACACATGCACACACACCCCTCCTGGATAAGTCAGGGATCCTTTCACAATATTCTCTGTAGGCTCATAGCATGTCATAGCAGGTCAAACCTCTAGTGTCATTTGCCAACTCACTTGATTTTCTCCACACTTGCCTCTTGAAGATGGGGGAGATATTTTTGATTGGGAAGAAACCCTCTATGTATTGATTTAATGAATAGAATAAGTCAGTAAAATTTTATTCAAGATTCTTTGGGAATATTGAATAAACAAACTCAGGCTTATCATTAGATTATTAACTCCTCAAAAGCAAGAACTGCATCTGACTTGCTTATTAACCCTTGTGCATACCTAGGCAATCTTTTGTACACTGAGGTATCTTTAAGAATGCTTGCTACAGGCATTGTTACTTTCAGGAATAATCAATAATTAGAATAAGACCCTGGATACTTCTTAACTAGTAAAAGCTGGGATACAGAGAAATTGTTTTTTTCGATAGAGAATACTCATTTGTACTTTTTGCATAGATTTCTGGTGGACGCTTCTAAAGCAGGGTTTCTAAAACTTGTCTGATAGTGAAAATCATCTGAGCAGGCTTTTCTGAGAAGCTACCTCCCAGACCTACCACATCGAAATCTCTAGGAACAGAGATTGCTGCATTTTTCTTAAGTGATTTCCCTGTGACCTGCAAGGGTTGGAATACTATTCACAGGACTTGAAAACAGTTTTTCTGAGCACTTTCATGACCACATTTCATGATCCAAATTATGCATTTTCTATTTCCCTCAGATGATACGAAGTACATTCTAGCTCAGTTCCCTCCCAATGATTCCAAAACAATGAAAAATTCTAAATTAATGAGAGTCCATAATAATCAAGATTGTTTTGTGAGCCCAATTTTCTGATCTGAGCAGCCTTGATCTGTTCAAATGAAATCTAAACACAAGCTCAAAAGCAGGCAGTGAAATTTAAAGAGCATCTCGTCCTACGCTGTGCAGTGATCACACATGAAATGTCTTCACCAGGGACAGAGGATGCCATGTGTCAGCTGAGACTTTGAAAGTCTCCCTCACTCCTTTGTAGTTGGTTACAGGAATTGTTTTTCAGAGTTTTGTTATATAGTTGCTGTGAGTGACTTTCTGAACACCACACGTGTGTGTATACACGCACACACACACACACATTTACTTGGTAAAAAGAACATTTCATTAACAAGTTGAAAAACCAAAAATAATGTAACCACACTAGCACTTGAGAGTGTCAGTGCTCCACGCTCCAGGTGTCTTTTTTAGAAATCCTTTTGAATACTTAAGGGTTCAAGGAGGACGATCTTACCAAGGAACTGGCCCTTCCCACGAATTCATCAGTCCCCACCAGGTAACTCTTTAACCTTCTTCCTTGGACACCAAACATGTACACACACATGGGTCTAACAACTCCCCCTCCACCACCATAAAGCAGATTATACGAGGAACAAAGGACATCAGCCTTCCGGTGCTGAGGAGCGAGGTAACCTGCAGAAACTCACAGGAGACAGAACAAACAAGGAAGAACTAAATGACTAATGAACAGGACAGGAAACCAAACCAGAAAAACAAACAGGCAGAGAAAACAACTGGTGATCAAACAAAGGAGCAGAGTGATTCTGTGGACCCAGGAGTCTGGCATTCACCAGGGGCCCACCTGCTGAACAGGTGAAGGGAGGCAGCCAGAGCTGAAGTTTTTTGTGAGTTCTAATTCCCTCTCCTCTACACCCTGAAACAGGTGGGGTGGTGTACCAACCAGGAAAGTCTGGTTTTTTCCCTAATGGGAGATCCATAAAAACTTTATTATCAAGAGTCCATAGACAGGGCAGTGGTTACCGCCAAATGAAGCATCTGGAAGGATGAACCAAACTTATCCGAGCTTTAATATTCATTGAATTAAAAAATTTCTGCATGCTGTGTAATTAGGTTAAACTATAGCCATATCAGTGGTTAGGATGACAGAGTGAAAAATAAATATTTGTAATATGATTGCAATAAAAAAATCCTTTCCTTGGAAACTTAAATGTAAGTGGACATCCATATATTAAATAAAATGAACAGTTATTTATTGAGCACCTACTCCAAGCAAGGTATTGTGGTTTGGTCCTCTGTGAAGCCAGTGCCAGATATTGTATGTATTAAATCTATTGAAGACACTCAACCTGACAGTGATTCTGTGTGTGAAGTGCCTCAAAAGACTGGTTTGATTAACATTTGTTTCCCCCAAATGCTCATCTGAAGAGTGCGGAGGGTGGGGTGGAGGTGTGGGTGGGAAATCGTTGGAGAATATTCAAAAAGATTGATTCTTTTAAAAAGGGAACACAATGAATTTGCCACTTTCTGACTCATCTATAGCTCTTCGTTGTGGAAGTATCGAGATTCTATTTTCCTAGTGAAATTATATTTGTCCTGCTTGAAAACACTCTTGCAAATTTGCTTAAGGAAAAACCTTTAAAAATAAGTTAGAATCATTTCTATAGTTCTTAAATTTAGATGGATCAGGGGGTGAAATGTTTTTTCATGGCTACTGAGCCAGAAATGAGGTAGAAGCACAAAATTCAATCCATGAAATTTTTTATGTATTTCCAAAAGTGGAGCCTGAGTTTGGCTCTACCATTTCAGGAAGGCAACGAAGAGGGAAATTGAGCCAGTTACAAGATCCGTATATACATGAAGGCAAAAGCAAACTGGCTTCTCAAATAAAGAGCCAAAATGTGACTACTAAGACAAGAGAGATGTCTCCCACAACTGCTCTTAGAATTTCAATGGAACAAATAATATCCATATAGCTCCCTCGTGATAAATGCTGCTGCCCAATTCTCTTATTTATTTATTTATTTATTTATTTATTGGTACCAGTGATTGAACCAGGGGCACTTAACCAGTGAGTCACGTCCCTCAGCCCTTTTTATTTTCATTTTTTGAGACAGGGTCTCACTAAGTTGCTTAGGAGCTTGCTAAGTGGCCGAGGCTGGCTTTGAACTTGCAATCCTCCTACCTCAGCCTCTCAAGTGTCTGGGATTACAGGTGTTGACCAGCATGCCTGATTTCATTCTCCTATTTTAAATTTAACCAATCTTGCTGAATTGTTTATGTTTTCATAAGAACATTAAATCCATTTTGAAGCAAAGTAGGTATGTGGAGAAAGAGAAAATATACCTATCAGAATAAGTAAACGGAGAAACAGCCTCTTAGAGGCCCATTTTTACTTAGTTTGCTAAATATCAGCTTACTCTCACAGTGTTACTTTTTAAAATAGATACTTTGAGAAAAGCTTCTTCACTCAAAAAAAAAAAAAAAAAAGTCTTTTTGGATTTCTGTACCAGAGAAACACAAAGCTGTGGCTTTCTTACCTTAGAGTTCTGAGCCCACCCCTGCGGATGTTCAAGAAAAGGGGCTAAGTCCTTCTATTGCGATTCATGTCGACCTTTACACACACCGCTCCATGGAGAAAAGCTTGGAACTTGCACTTATTAAAAATAGTCTTTTTTCTCCTCCTTGGACATTTGCTATTTTCCCAAATCTGCTCTGTATTTTCCCATCTGTGCATCTTCGCCCAAGTTAACGTCTATCTGTCCCAGAACACTGTTTCTTTCTGCCTTCCATCTGCTTATAGAAATCACACTCACCCACCCCAGGTCCACCCAAATGTCATTTCTTTTTTTTTTAAATATTTTGTTTTTTAGTTGTAGATGGACACAATGTCTTTATTTTATTGCTTTGTATGTGGTGCTGAGGATCGAACCCAGGGCCTCACGCATGCAAGGCAAGCGCTCTACCGCTGAGCTACAATCCCAGCCCCACCAAATGCCATTTCTTGCAGGAAGCTCTGCACGATTACCCAACTGTGTTCACTCCCTGTCCAATCTCTCAACGTCCCTCAATTAACATAGCACATGAACACATTCTTCCTTCTACTGTAGGCACCTATAGATAAGCATTATTTTCATACTTAGATCAAAAGTTCCTTTACTTTTTTGGTAACATCCTGTGAATCTGTAATTATTTCAAAATAAAAAGCTATGTTTAAAAAAATCCCCCAAACAAACCATTGAATTGAGAAGAAAAATCCACGACAATATTGTTTTTTACACCCTCTTCTAAAAGTTGAGAATTGTGCCTAAGTTGTAGAGCCTTGGTGAGAGACTGTGGAGTGAGTGTCCATGCATATATGTACATGAGTGCATGCAGAGGGGTGGAGCATGGGATTTACACTCTGGGTTTGGATCTTTTTTTTTTCCTACTTAGGGAAATATGAGGCAAATCATTTAATATTTCTAAGCCTCAATTTTTCATCTGTCAACAGGGAATAATAAGTTACTTCACTGGGTTATTGTGAGAATTAAATGAGATAATGAATGTGCTAGTATTTCATTAAGTGTCAGCACTATGCCAGTTTAGTTATTATTAAGATCGGTGTTAAAGCAATTCTACACATCACCTTTGGAGTTGCTCTTGGTGCCAGTAAGTTGTAGGTGGTGTAATTCTAAGGCAGCCCTGGTTTGACATCTTTTTCTATCTCCTTGTCATTCTTTATGACATCCTATAAGCGCTTTCTCTTTCCATTCCTCCTAACAGTTCCCCAAATGACCTTCTCTATCCTTTCCTATAAGAGTTAAAAATAGTGAGAACAGAAAAAATGAAGCACCTTCATAAAGTTGTACTCCAGGAAGTTCAGAACATGTATTTATATTAATAGTTAATTTTGTGTATTTTCTGAACATTGTTGTCCTTATATGAAATGCTTGTACGAATTCTCTGATTTACAAATGCCATCTCATGAATATTTCATTTTTAACAAGGGTTCTGGAAAAAAGACTGCAGTTACATACTGTAACAAATTTAGACATGGTCTGGAAGGTGCTGGGGCAGGCCATTGGAGATCCCTTAGGAGGGGGCTGAGGAAACCTGTGATGCAACACGAGGCCCACCGTACTGGGGCCGTATCTTTTCCCATCACTTCTCAAGCCAAGGGAATGAGTTCAAAGGCTGGATCCAGCAACCACTGGACATAACTCTGTGTCTTATTTGGACAGTTCTCTGGCTGAGGCTCCATTTTAATGGTGAAAACAGCTGTGTGAGGTGGTGCATACCTGTAATCCCAGTGGCTCAGGAGGCTGAGTCAGGAGGATAGAGAGTTCAAAGCTAGCCTCAGCAAGGACGAGGTGTTATTTAGGGACTCTGTCTCTAAATAACATATAAAGGAAGTCTGAGGATGTGGCTCAGTGGTTGAGTGCCCCTGAGTTCAATTCCTGGTATCCCCACACACAAAAAAATAGTGAAAACATATTAAAATAGTTGAATTACTGAAGACAAATGCTAAGAAATGCAATTCATGGCTGCTTTATACATCCACTAGCAGAAAGTAACAGAGGTGGCTTTGTATACTTTCCTCTGATTCAGAGACTACTGGAAGCCAAATGAAGGCAAAGATTAGAGATTTTGCTACACATCTGAAGGAGCTTATGATCTCCCTTGTGTGACCTGAGACCCACATGGCCAGTGTAAGAAGCAGAAATGGACTATAGAGGCAGAGGGGTTGACCTGATTCCCTGAGGTGTGTACTGTCATAGCTGAGACCAGGCAGACCACTGTGATGGCTGAGGGACTTACACTCTAGAGTACCCTGGAGGCCTACCCTCAAAACACCCTGAATTTGGAAAAGAACAGAATTGCCACTACTCTTTGCCAGACAAACACTGTTAGGCTTCTACTAATGTAGCCCTTTCCAACCTCTCTCCCAGACCAGAACCTGGGGGGACATGGGCTATTTCTACATAATCAATCGTATTGATCACCTCCTCTCCATGATCTGCAGTCGCCCATGCCACTCACCTTCGCCACCAGGATCACCAGGAATGCATGCTGGCCCCAGAACCGTCTCACTGTTCTCCCTCCTCTTCAGCTCCAGCTTCAACTTTACAAGAAAGAACAGCAATGGAGGTGGAAAGAGCCCTAGAGGAAGTGTCCTTCTGTCACTTTCCCTTGGAACCAAAGTTGTTCATGATGTGCAGTTTCCAAACAACTCAAGATTCTTCTTATCTGAGCTGTACTAGAACTAAGTGGTTTTATTGTGATCCAACTTTTACCACATAGCTTATGTCATTCTCATGGGACTATGCAATTGCATTCAATTTGTTCAGCAATAAAAAATAATGTAGACTGAGAGGCATATATGGAGAAGAACGTGAATAACTTACTTTATATTCCATAAGAGGGGCTCAATTAGTGTTGATTGAATTAAGCTATATAATTCAGGGATCATCTATTTTAGCTAGTATAGCCTTGAACTTCAAAATTGTTCTTTCTCTTTATTTAAAAGACATGTTCCTATAATGTACATGGTTCATACCACTAAATTCAGTCATATATTGTCTATCATTCATTGATATAAGAAGATGAGGATAATTAACAAGATTTTCCTTAATTTGGTTAAGTGTACACTTGATGGTATTTTTCTTCTATCTCCACTGAGCTCAATAGTTAGATACGACTTCTTTTGTGCTAAAAATAATGAAGATAGTATTTGGAAGAAATCAGAATGGATGGGCTGATAAATTATTTATGGGAATTTCGAGCAGCCTGCCAATCTGTTTTGTAATGTAGTGGAATCTTAATTTTTAATGAAGGAACCTATGAAAATCTGCTGGGGTGAAAACCATGACCTCTAAATGATACCCCATGAGGCCCACCCTATTGGGGCCGCACCTTTTCCCATCACCTCCCTAGGGCTTCACCTCCAGCTGACCTTCCCTGGGCCAAGCTGTGGGGAGTTGGTTGGTACAAAGCCTGACTAAGACAGGAAAGGTGGAGTGAGAGAGAACCCAGCTCTGAAAGGGGATAAAACAAACCACCTTGGGGGACTATTGTGCGCTGGTTCAAAAGTCTCTTTTGACTAATACACCGCGCTATTCAACTTTACATCCTTAATCTGTTGTGTCTGTTTTTTATAAAAAAAAATAATTGGGGGAAATTAAAGACAATGAAAGAGTATTAGGAATACAAATAGGTGAGAGATGAATCAGTCCTATGGAGGGACAGAGACCGAAGCTACAAGGGTACCTCTAAATGTGAATTTGGTCAATCTCATTTTTATCCCTCATGCTTCAGCAAAATTACACTAGATTTGATATGCTCTTGTGGGCTAATTAACTTCCCCAAATTGTTAAGGGACCTTAGTTTTTCTGAGAAATCCAACAGACCTGTTTATCATATTTCTTCAGGGTTCCCTCCTCTTTTTCTCGTCAGTAAAAAACAAAAGTCATATTTTTTTTATTGGCTATGTTATATCTCTTGAAAAAAAATTGATTTTCTCCAACCCTTTTTTGGAAGGAAGTTTAATGGCTTTAAATCAAATATGGTCATAATGGTTGAGAGCTTTTTTTTTTCTGTCATATAAGTTGTTCATGCAGTACTTACACGGCTAATGTCTTATCATCTATAGCAAGATTGAAAAAGTCTTTAATGCAGGTATTTCATGGCTTCTGTTTTGAGTTTTTGAATATTAGAACTTACACAATCTTGGAAATCATTTGCTCTAAACTCCCCATTGAGCAGGTGAGGAAAATGAGGTTCAGAAGTGTGAAACGGCTTATTCAAGTTCACATAGCAGCTAACCAAAAAGCTCATACAGTAATTCATGTTCTTTGAATCCAAAGCCTTCCTTTCCACTACACTCTCTGTTCAATATCCCGCAAACCCCACCAGAGACCTACACACAAGCTCTGAGCCAGAAGAAATGTCCCTGAACAAATGCTTATCTGAAACCCGTGTTCTTCATATGGACTATCTCTATCATTTTAATCACTGGTGTCTTTCTTCAACAAACATTAGGAAAGCACTAGATGGAATAGAATAATACCGTCTTTGACAAGGGGAATCTCCCAATTTAAAATAGCAGAATGCAGTGAAACAGTGATAATACATTTGAGGAAAAGAGGGCAAACCAGCTGGCTACAGAGCAGAAGGGCTGACCTGCATTAATACCACTCGGAGGGGAGTGAGAGACACTTCCTTTATGAATGGGGAGAAAAGAAGTTGTGATCTGTTTGTGCAAAATACCAAACCATTTTAGCCAGACAAAACAGAGTTTAACTTAGCAGACAGGAACGCTATGAATCACTGGGGTGGTGAAGGTGAAACTCCGTTTGATACTCATAATTAGAAAATCGTGAACACAGATTGCTTGTGCAAAATAAACTTTCTGTAGTGTTGCAACCTGTTAGAGAGTGAGGTAGAGGTGGCTTGAAAATTCTTAATGTTTTAAATTCCCACAGCTTTTCCAAAAAGCTTTATAGATTGAAATGTGAATCTATTGTCCTGTCTCTGCTTCCAAACGTGCTATACTTACTGGATAATGATCGTGTCGAAGACATTGCTAGTTATGTGGATATTGTAAATTGGACATTCATTAAATGCAGACTTATTTTGAGAAGTCATGGCGGCCCCACGGGCTCACCGTTTTGCCATCTACTGAGTGAAAAATATAGTGAATGAATAAAAGGCCCCATTTTCTATGGAGTAAAACAGGATAAAAATTAAAATAAAATCATTTTTTGTACATTAATTCTGAAGATTTTGAAACATACAGTAAAATAAGACAGAGTTGGATAATTAACACCCAGAAACCTGGCCACTCATTTACAATTTTTAAACATTTGCCATATTTGCTTATATGCTTTTTTTCTGCTGAAGTTTTAAAAGGGAATTACAGACATCATGGTATTTCACTTCTAAACATGCTTAATGGTAAGTGTTTAATGAGAATACTTTCTATATAGGAATTCCAGTATCATAACTAATATAATTAACACATATTTCCTAATATTGCCTTAAACCCAATTCATACTCAATTTGACCAATATGTATTTTATAGCTAGGATTGTTTAAACGAAGATCTAATTAAGACCACATATTACATTTCACTGTTATGACTCTTAAATTTCTTACAATCCAAACTAACACCATCCTTCCCCCTGACCCCAGGATCTTTTCTTCACCTGACGTGCTGACCTGTGGAGGAGGGCAGGCCGGTGGTCCTGTACTATGCCACATTGATTTCTGGTGGTGATTTAATGTTTTCTTCTGTTCCTGTGTTTCCTGTAAACTGCAAGTTCATCCTGCAGGCCAGATCAGTGAATATTTTAGCAGTATTTCAGAGAAGACCCAATGATTCCAATTACAGCATGTACCCATGAAAAATGAGAGCACATGGTCATAAAACGTTCTGTTACAAGAACTTCGTAATAGTTTTATTTACAGTCACTCCAAATTTATAAGCATTCCAAACTGGAAACACCCCTCAATATCTGTCAATAAGAGAATGGATAAACAAAATGCAAAGTACTCATACACTGCTATGCTACTTCACATTAGAAAGAAGTTAAGTGCGATAGACACATCATTATGGGTAAGTCTTTAAAGTATCATACTGAGAGAAAGCAGTCATTCCCAAAAATGTACACACTATAAGATCTCATTTATTTGAGGTTCAAAAATCTGAAAATTGGGGCTGGAGCTCAGTGGAAGAGCCCATGTGTGCATGAGGCACTTGGTTTGATCCTCAGCACCACATATAAAAATAAGCAAATAAAATAGAGGCATGCTAACCATCTACAAATACAAAAATTTTTTAAAAAAACTGAAAATTAATCTATGATGTCAGAAATAAGAAAAACATGTGACTCTGGGCATTGACTACGGAGGGCCATGAGAGAACTTTCTGGGGTGCTGGAAAAGTTCTATATCTTGGTTTGGGATGATAACATGGTACACAGACTTTGAAAAATTCATTGAACTACTTTTATTATTTGTAAGCAATACTCTAATAAAAGAAAAAAAAATGGATGAAGCCATATACTTCATATTATATTCCTCAGGAGGCTTATGATATCAAATTATCCCACTATTAACATCAGTAGAATAGATGACCGGGAAAACATAGAAATTGTAGATACATATCTTGTGATTCTAAGAAAATTCTGGGTTAGAGCACGGTGAGAATTCCATGATCATAGGCATCCTTTGAAAACCAGTCAAAATTTTTTTTTGGATCATAATTAAACTTAGCTCTCTAAAAAATGCTGTTTTTTTTTTTTTTTTTTTCTCTTTTGTGAGAAAGAGGGGCAATCTGGTGGGAATTCCTGAACAGAAAAAAAAAAAGTCATCAGTTGTAAAGAGGTGCTGAGCCCAAATGATGAGAAATGCAGGAAAGAATAAGAAAAGTCAGGGGGACCCTCTCAGCACAAATCACAAAATACCCTCGGCCTGGCTCAGGAGGCTGAGGTTCTCCCAGGTTGTGGGATATCTGTGGTAACAAGCAGCATCTCTCCTGCTGGGCCCTAGCAGGAGCTTCTGCAATGAGGTGCATCTGCAGCCTCCTGCTTGGGACCGACTATACCTGTCACACCCTGACTCTGAGTGGGGAACCAACCCAACAGAAGACCCGGCAACACGGGCTGGTTCTAGCAGTTGGATGACACTCAAGACTCCTCAGGATCAGGGCCTGTGTACCTCTCTGCTGGATGTGTGAGTCTGAAGGCTCACTAAAGGGTTTTGTCTTCATAATTCCCAGAGGGATTGCTGCTTCATTCATGGTGATTTAATCATGCCATATAAGAAAGCATCATCCAAACAGAAAGAAACGCAGGCATCGTCTAAAAGGCCAAGGCTTCTGAATCTGGCTTATTTTCTGAGAAAGCTTGAGTTGCAAAATTCTAGACTTGAAAACCTGTCTTCCCTTGATTGGTTGAGATGAACCGGTGGGAGGCAAGGTCACGTTCAGGTTGCTGAAGGTAATTTCACCTTATAAAAATGGTTTCCCACAGGCTTCCTTAATTCACCCCTTTCCCCAGAGGTCCCCAGACCTTCTATTCCTTCCTGGCCCCAGTCAGCAAGAGCACAGGCCCCACACCACTGGGGTATGTGCACATTTCATAAGACTGGCTGGGATTTATGTTCTCTTTGTGACATGCACTACTTGGGGAAGACTTCTTATTAAGTATTCCAGTGTCTTAAAGCTATAATCTTCTAAAAGCTCTCCTTACAGAAAGATAAGGAAGAGTGATTATTAAAACATTTATTGAATGAAAACATGCTCTACCCAAATGTTAAAATATAAATCAAATTAAAAGGATATTGTCTCACCGCAAACTAAATTATTAAAATATGACAATTCTCTGTAGCTTCATATGATTCGAATCATTGAATCTACTTGTTTACTCACTATACTCTGACTCTACCCAAAATATGTTCAAAGAGGCTGAAAAAAAAATTACGCAATTCCAAAAGAAAAAAATAGAGATGGGCAAGTGAAAATAGAACAAAGACATGGATATGAAAACCAAACCAGAGCAAGGCAAACACATGCTGTGTTGTCCTATACCTGCAAGGTACTAGAGACAAGGACAGATTTAACTTCAGCTTACTGATGACTAAAAACAAAAGACAAAAACAATACATGAATATATCAAAATGCTCAAGGTATAATAATCAAAGGTTGCACAAGAGATAGTGACTTAGTGGATCTTCATAAAGAAGACAAGGTGCAATGGAAAAGATGTTTTTTCTCCCTTCCTAGTGAGTTTCATTTAACCACTTCTGATGTTCCTTGGTATGTGGCTAAGGTCATAGTTGGATTTGGTAAAAGCAACAAAGAACTCCTATATTCCCAAACCAAGTGTGACTCAAGCATGTGTCCTCTGTGATAACTTGATTTGGAGAAGTAGATTGATGACCACTTCATCAAGTTGTTCCCAAATTTTTCCTTGGATATTTTATACTTGTACATTTGTTAAGAGATGGAGAATAGAGAGTTTAAGATTACATTCTCTGGCAAGTAGTAAAATAATAGCTCGTCTTTTATTGAGCACTTCCTACGTGCCAGATAGTCTAAACAGTTGACCTGTGTGATCTTACCGAATCCTCATGGCAACCTCATGAAGCTGTCCTTCTTTCTCTTTGCATGAGAGTAGATGAAGATGTATGGGAAGCTCAAGATCAAATTGCTGTTAGATACTAAGGAATAAAATCTAGGCAGTCTGACTCCACTGTGTTGAAGTGACTTCAGGAATGTGTGTCTGGTCAGACGTTGGTGTAGGTCAAAGCCTAGAGTTGGAAAGGTTTGACTTACATCTCATCAAACTCCAAAGCTGGACCAGGGTCAGTGCCTGAATATACCTATCCTACTTCTACCAATATGATTTTGCCATTTTTTAAAAAAATTAATTGTTTAGCTGATACATAAATACATAATTATTCATAATTTTGGGGTTGCTATGTCATGTTTTGACACATATGTACATTGTGTAATGTTATAAGTCAGGGAAGATGTATTTATCTCAAATATTATTCATTTCTTTATGATTAAAACATTCAAAATCCTTTCTTCCAGTTTTTAAAAAATATATAGTACATAATTGCTTTCCATATTCACCCTATTATAAAATAGCACACCGGAACTTCTTGCTCCTATCTAGCTGTAATTCAGTACCAATTCCATTGGTCAATGTTTCCCCATCCCTCTTCTTTACCCCTTCCCCCAAAGCCGCCATTCTACCCTCAACTTTTATGAGATCATTTTTAGGTTCCTCATAGAGTGAGATCATGCAGTACTCACTTTTCTGTGCCTGGTTTATTTCATGTAACATAATGACTTTCATTTCCATCCATGTTGTCACAAATGAAAGGAATTCATTCATTCTTTTTTTAATGACTGAATAGCCAACTACAGGGTATACGTACCACATTTTCTATATCCATCCATTAGCTGATGGACACTTAGTTTCTTTACACTTCTTGGCGATTGTGACTGTGTCTATTTATTAACAGCCTCAAAAATGTCTAGTAGAAAAGGTCCAGAACAATACACACAAGGAAAAGATAACTACCCATCTTGTACAGGATACCTTCCTAGAGTGTAGGAAAATTCATTCTTTCCCAATCAGAGAAGTCACCCCCAGTTCTGTCATCTAGTTTTAGACTATTTTAAGTCATCCTAATAATGCAGATTGTAGCCTGCTAAAGTGAACTGACCTTAACAGGTGTTTCCATTTACCTTTAGTGCAAGGAAAAGTCTTCAAGGCCTAAACCAACGTTTCTCAAAGTGAGGTCTCTGGACCAGTAGTATCGATATCAGCTAAGAACTTGTTAGGGACTTAAATTTAGGGTCCTCGCCTCAGACTTACTGTTTCGGAAACTCAGGGGCAGAGATCCAACAATCTTAGTTTCAACATGTCCCTAGGTAATACCAATGTGCCCTAATGTTTCAGAAGTTCTTCTCCAAATCATTGTGGCATCAAGAACTGAAGCAGGATGTGACTATTACATTTCAAGAAGTAACCATGTGTTGGATTGGAAGGACTTTGGCAATGACCTCTTGGTTGGGTCCAATTCCCTTTTACTTAAATGTAAAAACTGAAGCCTAGGGGAGTAAAACAATTTGCCTGAGATCACAAAGCAAGTTAATGGATGAAATGGCTTTAACCCACTTTTCCCAGCTCCAGATCCGTGGGTTGTTTTTTTTTTTTTTTTTTTTTTGGCTTTTGACAGTTGCTCTTCTACAAGAGCAATGTTCCTCTTTCTGTAGTGCCTTCCCAGGAGGAAGCTTACCTGAGTGATGGTTGCAGTCACTACCTGGACTCTTTCTCCTGTTTACATGGTGTCCACCTCAGAAGGGAGGTGAACAGATTCTATGGCAGGGCATTCAGACCTTCATGGAATCCTGTTCTGCATAAATGGAAACTGCACCAAACCAGTGATTATTCCTCAGAAATATTGACATGTGATTTCTGAGTGCTTATAGAAAGGCTTACATTCTATTCTCTGAAAAATTGTAAAATAACTCAAATCATTTGTTACAAGGATCATCAGGGAATGCAAAAATTCTGAATGTTACCTTTTCGGATTTCCAGCTGAGTTTTCCCAAAATTTTAAGCACATATAAATCCAAGGAGA
>PVHX01012321.1:0-59816 GCA_004024805.1 Geosciurus inauris
CCCTGTATGGTCAAGTTTATGTTCAAGATTGCATATCTTGTCTTCATTATCCAAGGTTCTGTCTTCCAGGTGATCTAGTCTGCTGGTGATGCTTTCTATTGAGTTTTTTTATTTGGTTTATTGTTTCCTTCATTTCAATACTTTCTTCTTCATCTTTTTTTTTTTTTTTTTTTTTTGGTACCAGGGATTAAACTCAGGGGTACTCAACCACTGAGCCACATCCCCAGCCCTATTTTGTGTTTTATGTAGAGACAGGTTCTCACTGAGTTCTTTAGCACCTCGCCATTGCTGAGGCTGGCTTTGAACTCATGATTCTCCTGTCTCAGCCTCCCTATGTGCTGGTATTATAGGCTTGTGCCACTTCACCCGGCTCATTTCAAGACTTTCTGATTGTTTTTTTTTTTCACAATCTCTAGCTCTTTCTTAAAGTAATCTTCTGCTACTTGTAATTGCTCTCTTATGTCTTTGTTAGAATGATCAATGGTTGCCTTTATTTGCTCTCCTATTTCTTTGTTGGATTGATCAATTTTTGCCTGTAATTGCTTACTTATGTCATTCTTTAATTTGCTGATCATTTTAATTATGTACATTTTGAATTCTTTCTCTGAGATTTCATCAACTGTATTGTCAATGGATTCTGTTACAGTGGTATCAAGGTTTATTTGGGGTACTTTCTTCCCTTGTTTTTTCATGTTGATTGTTTATCTTCCTTTCTTGCAATACCGATCTGAGATATTGCAGCTTCTGTCCTATAATCTTGTGTTGACACTCCAGATTACCTGTGTCTCACCTTGGAGCTACTTTTGTTCCTTCAGTGTCCCCAGATGGGCACTACTGTCACTAAAGTTGGTGGTGTAGGTAGTGGACGTGCCTCTAGAGGGTAGTGGGAGTGGCCTTGATTGGGCTCCTGTGGCGTTCATTGAGGGCTGCTTTGCCCCTCTCTTACACTTCTGCTGGTGAGCAGGGACTCTGGAGCAGAACTGGGGGTGGGCCCAGGACTCACTTAGGCAAGGTCACAAGCAGGAGAGTCTGTGTACGACCCTTACTGTGGGTGTGAGCTCCCCTGGTGCTGGAGGCTAGCAGGCCCTGGCCTGCCTTCAGCTGGGCACCCCTGGCATTCCCTGAGGGTAGTTTTGGACCTTTTGTCTCGCCAGCCTTTCCACAGGAACTCTGGAACGGAAGTGGGGCGGGCCCAGGTCTCACTTGGGTGGGGCCTACTCATGCTGGGATCTTTGCAGAGACTCTTACCCTGGGTGTGGGCTCCTCTGTGGTTAGCAGCTAGCAGTCTCTGGTCTCCCTTTGGATACCCGTGGAGTTTCCTGAGGGCGGTTTTAGGCCCTCTGCAGCTCCTGCTGGTCCACAAGAACTCTGGAGCAGAACTGGGGCGGTCCCAGGCTGCACTTGGGTGGGGCCTCCTCATGCTGGGGTCTCTGCAGGTGACTCTCACCCTGGGTGTGTATGCTCCTGTGGCTGGTAGCTATCAGTCTCTGGTCCACCCTTGGCTGGACACCTGTGAAGTTTCCTGAGGGTGGATTGGGGCCCTCTATGGCTCCTGTTGGTCTGTTGAATCTCTGGAGCAGAACTAGGGTGGGCCCAGGCCTCACTTCTCTCAGTCATTGCTGAGAGGCTTAGGACTAGATTTCAGTCTCGATTGCCCTTTCTGTTAAAACCCTTCTACAGCAAATCTTCACAGCATCTGAAGGACCCTATAGAGGCCCTGGGTCCTTAGTTTCTACTGTAAACTTGGTTTTGGTTTAGAATTCCTGCTGTGTTCCCCAACTCTTTGCACCCTTGGGGGTTCACCAAGATAATTAACCTTTGAGTGAAGCTTCTGATACTCAGGAGGTGTTTCCTATGTACTTCTGTATATGATGGCCTGAGAATTTTTATAAGACATGGGGATCGATGTATAGGCTGAAAATACTATGTATGGGGATAAAAAAAAAAAAATGTGTGCCAAGACTTGCAGGTGGCACATTTTACATTCTACCTTGCGATCTAAATTCTTTGAGCAGGGAAAGAAAAGATGGTGATACAATGGCAAATATCTTGTATAGTGTGACCCTCAACTGAGACACCCAATAGTGTTCCCAGGGATTTTGCCAGTTGGTATCGTTCATTATATTGCTAATAAATTCATAATGCAAACAATGTAATAGCAAGAATAGATAAGCCTGGGCAGATCAGGTTATACTTCAAGTGTTGCATATGGGTTGCTCTTCAAGCAGGTTGTGCTTGCCCTTCTCAAGGTCAGGTAGAGCCTTTGCAGACAGCATGGAAGGTTTTTATTTCATGGCCAATTTGATTTTGAAGCTTAAATTTCTGTATATTATTTTTCTGTATAGTATTCTTGGCTGGCATCCATTTTCTTTCAGAGCTTGGTATATGTTATTCCAAGACTACCTACCTTTGAGAGTCTGGGTTGAGAAATCAGAGGAGATCTGAATTGGTTCTAAATGGGACCTATCCTTTTTCTCTGGCAGTCTTTAAAATTCTATCCTTATTCTCTATGTTAGGCATTTTCATAATCATGTACCTTGGTGTGAGTCTGTTTTAACTTTGTATATTTGGGGTCCTGTAAGCTTCCTGTATTTTATTTTCATTTCATTCTTTAGGTTTGGGAAATTTTCTGATATTATTTCATTGAAAAGATTGTGCATTTCTTTCATTTGTATCTCCAAGCCTTCATCTATCCTGATAAATCTCAAATTTGGTATTTTCAAGTTATCCCATATTTCTTAGAAGTTCTGTTCCTGGTCTCTTAATATCTTTTCTCCATGATCAACTTTGTTTTCAAGATTATATATATTGTCTTCATTGCCTGAAACTCTGTCTTCTAAGTGGTCTAGTGGGTCATGCTTTCCATTGAATTTTTAATTTGGTTTATTGACTTTGTTTCAAGGATTTCTGCTTCCTCTTTTTTCAGAATCTCTCTCTTTATTGAAGTGACCTTTCACTTCCTGTATTTTCTGATTTTACTTCTTACATTGTCCTTTACTCTGCAGATTAGTTTAGCTATGTGCATTCTAAACTCCTTCTCTGACATTTCTTCCACTGTGGTATTGATGGATTCTGTTATTAGGAGCATTTTGCTTTGTTTGGGCTGAATTGTTCCCTTGCTTTTTCATGTTGTTGTGTGTCTGTCCATCTAACAGTATGGATCCAAGGCAGTAGATTTTCTACCTTGTGGACTTAGAGTGTCCCTGAAGGTTTCTAATACCTTACTCTTTAGGGAGAGAAAAATAACAACAATCAATGCAAACTATATACAGCATTAAACCAAATACTTCCTACTATAGTGTCTAAAGTGTTAATGATCATGATAAACAGAAATGTTATGATCAGTTATTGCCTATACTAAAAACAGCAAGTTTCAAAAGTGTTTATATTTCAAATGGTGGACAGGGAGAGAACAGAATTGATGTAGGATGTGGTGATTATGAGGAAGGAAGAGAGAAGATAGAAACAAGAAATTAAAGGAAAAGTGAAAGGGAGCTCAATAGAAATTATCTGTTAGCAGAAGAAAAGCGAGAAAGAGAATCAAGGGAAACATAAGTGGGAGAAAAAATATGTACCAAGTAAAAATTTAAAAAATTAAAAAAGAATATAAAACAACTGAAATATACTAATCAAACACCCTAGTCCTAGTCATGAAAAATAACTGGCTTGAAAAATGCTAGAAATGAGAAAAAACAAGTATGAATATGTATAAATGTCCACGAAACATTCAGGTCATAATTAAGCAGGGAAAAGGAAAAAAATAAGATCTCATTGAAAAGTTAGAGGTTTTTTTTCATCGGAGTTCAAAAGATTCCCAGCTTCCCTTCTCATCAGTGTTAGGTGGAGTCGATTGGAGTGTAATCTTGCTCCAACCTCAGGGTGGGGTTGCTAGAGTGAGAGAGGTAATCCCATAGATGGAACTCCTGGAGATGGGGTTCAGGCTTATGTATGCTCCAGGTTGTTTGCTGAATGCCAGTTGGTCTGGAAATTTTATGTTAGTGCACCTCCCAGGCCCAGCTATTGCCAGTCCACATGGAAGTCTGCACTTCAGGGATCTCCTCTGGGTTCCACTCATGTGGTAGAGGAGCCAGTTCTTCCTCCACTATGTCACCTGCAGACCCTACATTTCGTGGTCTCAGGTTCATTCTTCAAACTTAGCCTCTCCTGCCCCTGCCCTTTCAAATTCCAAGCCAGTTGCATCTCTCCCAGCTGGTCCTGCAAGCAGCTGGTTTAGAGCAGGGAGGAGAGAGCTGGGTAGATTTCCATGACCAGTTGTCCCCTGTGTAAACCTTTTCCATGTTTGATTTTCTCCTGGTCACTTAGGCACACTCTATGATGTGCAGTGTGAGTTTGCCAGGTGTGTATGTCAGAGTAAATTTGGGTTTGCCAGAAATTGGTTCCCCCAGCTGCTGGCCCCAACTGCAAAATGGTTCCTTCCTTTGTCCTCCGCACACAGCCAGGACTGATGAGACTTACTTCCCACACAAGGATATTGTGCAGCATGCCTTTCAGTTTAGTTGCACAGTGTCTTTGATCTCTAATCTCTGGGTACCCAGATATGCCTCAGGCCTAAAAATGCAGGTTCCTTTAATTCCCTTATCGCACCACCTAGTTTACAGAAGGACTACTCTGGATGTTGCTTCCAGCTGTGGCAGTAGCTGTGATGCTGGAGAGTTCTTCCTTATTAAAATATGTAACTTCCTGAGTCCCTGATCTGCTTTGAAAGTCCAGTATTAAGTTCCAGTAAAGTCCCCCACCCCCCATGTTTTTTGTTTACCCACTTGGTTGAGAAGTTGTCTATATCCTTTTTTGGTTGCATGCCTTGAAGCTGCCAGGAAAGCAACCTTCTCTATTCTGCTATCTTGAAACCTCTCCCACCTTTTCAGATAGCAGACACAGCCAGGAAGTTCTCCCAAAGCAAGGAGATATTTTTCTGTGAGGCTTGTGAAGAGGTCATACATTTTTTCCAACAGAACAGCAACAAGCTCTCTGGTTTAGCTAACTCTTTTGTAATGAAGAAAAATATGATTTCAATGGTTGGTTTGAGACAGGAAGAATATATATTATTTATCTGTGGAATAGATATGTGATTGTCAGGTCACATACAAAGCTAAGGTGCTGAAAGTGGGCTTACTTGAAGCACAGAAATTCTTTAGTCTCAGATTTTTCTAGTTCTCGTCAAATTTATACAAGAACAGAATCTCCATAGGAATGTAGGTGGCTTGTGATTTGTTAAATCAATGAGTCAAGTAAGCAATATTTATGCTCCAGGAAGGTGTAAATGCTGTTTAAGTCACTTTTCTTACCCTCAGTTTGTATATCATCTCTCTCTGCCCCCTCAGCACCCTTCTAGATTTTCATTGTCTCTTATCCTCTTATCACAAATCTCTTGACATCTGTCTCTGATGTTCTTCTCACCTTCTTGAATTCTTTAAAGCAGAGTTATCTTTCAAAATCCTAAAATGCAGTACACATTATATACCATGATGATTAAAAGTTTGGGCCTTTAATAAAGAGCATAAAAGCACGCCATAAAGCTGTCAAAATCATTTCCAAGTAACTTAGTTGCCTAATGAAACAAAATCCAACAAATTTTAAAGCAGTTTATAAAAAGACAATAATATAAAATTAACAATGTCTGCTATTAAATAAAACATTACCACATAAGCAAAGGATTAGAAAATATAATCCATAACTAGGAAAACAATCAATAGGAACTTATTCAGAAATGACAAATATAATAGAAGACACAGAACTTAAAGCATCTATTATAAATGTATCAAATAGGCTCAAGAATATAAAGGAAAGCATGAACATAATGAATAGTGACATGAAAAATATTAAAGACCAGAAAAGAGTCTCAAGGGATGAAAACACTGTCTGAAATGCCACAAAACTTATCAGGAAGAAAATAAGAAAATCCATAGAGAATTTTAAAAATCAGAAGCAGAGATCTAACACACTTCAGAATATAGGCATGGAATAGAAGAAAGCTCTAATTTAACACTTCAAACTGAATTAAATATACTCAAACTTTCTGAGACATGAAAAATCACTTTGAATATAACATTCAAAAATTAATACATAAATGAACTAAAACAGGAAGAAATTAAAAGAGGCAATTGAACTCAGGAAATAAAGACAGAATTATCTCAGAAATAAAGATTAGATTACTAGATGCCCAAGGGAGTGTGTACTAAGAAATTTTAATGAGGGGCATGCATAAGTCAGGAAAACAAGAGAAAAAAGAGAAGTAAAATGGATCAAAGGAAAAATAATGAAAATGTGAGAGAAGAAAAGGAGGTATAACATTTATAGTATTAGAACCACTGAAGAAAATACATTTAGAAATAACCAGTACTTAAAATTGTCCAATAAAACTTGGAATACTGAAATGAATACTGATGCAAACATATTAAATAGAAGATTAGCAAACAGGATCCAATGCCCCATAAAGAAATTAACAAGCCATGAGCAGCTGGGATTGTTTCCACACAAATGCATGTTTGACTCAATATGAGAAATATGATTAATGTAACATCCATGTAAATAGATCTAAGAAAATAATTATGTGATTATCTCCATGTATGCTGAAAAAAACACTTTAATGGAATGCAATGCACCTTTCTAATAAAAAGTATCCTCGGGAAAATTGAGAATTGATACTTCTTAACATGATCAAATGTGTCTTCATCCTAAAGCCAGCCTCTCCTTAAGAGGTGGCAAACACTAGTGGAGTTTCCACCAGAGGAACCTGGCAAGACATCCACTATCTTCACTATGTGTCTGTGCTTTTTTACTAACCAATTGCATTAAACATGGGGCTTCTATTACAGGCCTAAGAATTGTCAAGAAAGAGCTCCATCATTGAAGGGCTCTACCATGTTCATGAACTAATAGACTTATTGTGAAAATGTTCTTTCTAAATTGACCTAATAATTCAACAAAAACCCAATAAAAATCTCAGAAGATTTTGCTGAAATTGATGAGCTGTTTCCAGTATTTATATGAAGACACAGAATTTGAATAGTTAATTTTGAAAAATAAGGGAATTCAAGGAACTCAGCTACTTGATTTCTAGTTGTACCGTAAAGTTAGGGTAATCAAGAGTTTATTGGTTTGGAAATAAATATGTAAATTCATAGAATTGAATATACAAAAGTAGATTCTAACATGTATAGTATATTTTTTTAAAACAATGTTGCTCAGGTAATTTTTAAAATAAATTCTTCTAAAACATTTTGGTTGTACATCCTTATGCAAAAATACGCAACTCAACTTTTTCCCTGACAGCATATGCATATATTAACTAAAAATGGAACATAGATCAAATATAGGCTAAAATGCACCAAGTTTAGAAAAGTCCCTAGGGCAAAATCTTGGTGGTTTTCTAGGATAAGCAATAATTTCATAAACAGGTCAGAAAAATATAAACCATGAAGAATGATAAACTGCTCTGTATTAAAAATAAACACTCTTGCTCATTGATTCAGACCCTTAGAAAAATAAAGATGCAAAATGAAATCACATTTATCAAAAGTATATCTGATGAAGGCTTTGATTCTAAATATATAGAGAATATTTTCAACTCAAGAAGAAGCCAATGATCTGAAAAAAAAAATGGACAAAAGATTTGAAAAGACATTTCACTAAAGAAGGAATTAAAATGTCATGGAAGCATCTCAACAGAAAGCTCACCATTTGTCGATCAGGGAAATGCAAATCCAAGTCATAATGTGATACTACCACACACCCACTGGAACAGCTAAAACTTAAAAACCTGACTCTGTCAAGAGATGATGAGGGTGTGGAGTGAATAGAATCCTCCTCCATCGCTGGTGGGAGTGCAAAATGGTACAGCCAGATCGGAAGACAGTTTGAAGTTTTAAATAAAGTTTTGTATAAATTTACCATATGATTTTCCCATTATACTCCTATGTATTTCCCCAACAGAAATGAAAGCATACAGCTACACATTTACTTGTATGAACATGCTCATAACAGCTTTATTCATCACAGCTAAGTACTGGTAAATGGATAAACAAATGATATTATATCCATACAATGCAATATCACATACAGCAACATGGATGGACCTCCAAAGGATGCTAAGGGTGGGAAGCCAGATGCTTGAGACTGTAGATTCTTTGACAACAGATTCTTTTTATATTAAAGTAATAGAGGATGTGTAATTAGGCTTAGCATTGGGGGTAAGTGACTGACTGTAGGAGAGATCTTGGGGGGGATAAAGGAAACATTTTAGGTCATTATTGTGGAAGTTACATGGCTATCTTCATTTGCCAAAACGTAACAAAATGGACATTTAGAGTGAATGATTTTTATTAGATGTAAAGTATATGTCAAAAAACTCATAAAAGCATTGTTTTTACTTTTAAAGACAAAGTAATATGCAGTAAAAGGAAAAGCACCAAACAGAAATCCATTTTATATCCAAATAATGTCAGTCACTCTGCAAAGGATGGGATCTTACCATTTTTAGGGGAGCAGGAAGTAGGTGTGATAATCAGCAAGATTGTATATGCCCACAATATACAGTTCACCTGTCAACTCCTTATTATGACTCAGAACAGGTAATTGCCCATGAAGAAGGTCCGTTTTCTTTCAACAAACTCTCTGTTGTCATGATATTGTTATGCTGTCAATAAAACAAGTACATTGTTGGGAGTCCAAGGAGAAAATTGCAAAATCTGGAACTTAGGATAGATTGGATACAAAAGTGATGTGCTGCTAGCAGTTGAGGTTGAGAAGCCCATCACCACCACCACATCTCCACTACCACCATCCAACTGCGCTAGGGAAGAGAGAGAGGGGTTAGCACATGCACCTTAGTACACCTGGTTACAGGCTGGTGGAGTTGAATGTTTCTAGCACTTTGCATTTATTCTCACAAGAACGCTGTGAGATAGATATTATCATCTTTACATAAAGGATAAGAAAGGGGCTCAAGAAAATTTAAAAAGTTAATTATTTTGAATTAGTATTTTACAAACAGATATTCAAATTCAGTTATTTTTCGAAAGCTCTTGCTCTCTACCAAGCGAAAAAAAAAAAAAAAGGGAAATGCTCCGCTGTTTTCCTAATTTCTTGCCCTGCATCTGTCTTGTTTATTTTTATCATTTTTTATCATATAAATCTGTCTATCCACCTGCCCTTCTGCAAATAGTCATATTAACTGCAACTGAATACAAAAAATCTTTGAGGACCTTCAATGTTTTCAGGAAAAAATTTCCTATCCTTGTGAGGGAGAATGTTTATATTTGATTCAGCTTGATTCAGTCATAGCTCTCCAAATCTGCATTTCCTAAAGTGATTATTGATAAAGAGGTCTGCATTATGTACATTTGGAAAAAAAACAGTCACTTGAAGCAGGCACTGTTGGTGCATTCCTAACCCTCTGTGGCCTCCCCTCTGTGGGACAGGAACTCTGGTCTTCAACCAACTTCTGCATCTCAGCTCGTGCTGTTTGTGGGGGCTGAACATGGGCTACTGTCAGGAAAGCCCTGCATGCAATAACCAGTGAACATATTGGTGTCCAAGTGACCTCTTAGCTCCCTCCACCCTGGTGGGGAGATGACTTCTGAGGAATGTTTTTCTTTAGTTCCAAGGCTTTTCTGTGATGCTTATCACTAGTTACCCACAGTGGGAACCTGCTTGACAAGTCATTCTTTGCCAGTCTCCTGCCACTTTTTTTTTTTTTTTTTTTACTTCCTTCATCTGTGCTTTCTGGATTGCCTTCCAAATAAAATGTGTTTACTAGAATTCTCTTCTCAGGGTCTCTTTATGAGGAACCCCAAACCGCAGGTGAGACCACACCTGTTATAAGCCAGTGGCTTCTGAGACAAGCAGTGTGTGGGCCCTGGTAGCAGACAGCAGCTGCTTCCCACTGGGCTGCTGAGTCCTCCAGGTGGTATGGGGCCCCAGAGGTTCAACTGCTTTTGAAAATGCCTTCGGAGGCCCAGGTCAGCTCCCACACGGTACCGCCCTTGTCCTCAGTTTCTCGTGTATGAAGTATAGTAAATAAGTTTGAGTTCAGATGATCTTTGGCTAGAACCTACATTTTAAGAGAAAATTCTTTATATCTGTGTTTTTCAAAAGATAGGTCATAAAATTAATTTAGCAGGTTCTGATTGCTATTTAGGGAAAAAATAGAAATATCAGAAGATGTCAAACATTTCAAGACTCGTTCGTAAAAGCTTTGCTTTGACCTTAGGTATCGTTTACGTGATTAAATGTGTTTCCTACTGTGGGTCATGTTTGAGGAGTATGAATAAAATTGTTTTCAATGTTAAAAATCCTTAGGAGCACACCACAATGGAGACCAACAATTACTTCAACATGGCTGGTTTCTCTTTTTGAGTCGGGGGCAATGGATTTTTTTGTTTGTTTGAAAATCTGATAAGATCGATGTTAGGGACCTTGTTGCATGGAAAAACTAAAACCTTGAACACTGGAATGACACTGTCAGCTGCTTACTGGGTGCTCCCTCTGTGGGGATGGGCTGGCACTCTAGGTTTCTATTTCTTGCTCTCTCCAGGGCCCAGAGCAGACAATTGGCGAGCAATCTTCTCACTACTCCCTCTCTCCCATTAGCACACCCCAATTTCTCATGTGAGTTGGTTTGAAAATGAGAATTAGATGAGCTCATTGCATGTATAATGGTTCTTGTCACTCTGATTACATTTGAATTTGGACTCTATGACTAATTTATCACATAGTCAAGCTACCCTATGCCTCAGTTTACTCACACACAGGAAATAATATTAGTGGATACCTCATATGCTTATTAAGAGAATTAAATGATATGTTAGACAAGTGCCCAGCTGACAAAGGTCAGCTGCAGATATTTCTTCACTATTGGTGCCTCCTTCCCACCCCCTGTAGCCTCTCTCCTTCCTTACATCACCTAGATATTTGTTTCTATTATTCATTTTGTTACTAAGGCGTGAGTGTTGATAGAATGTATAATGAATAATTCTCTTTCATTTAACTTGGTGGCTGACAGTGTATGTCATTGATTTTTGCTCCAGTGTCTCTATATTGTGATTTTAAGTAAATTGTGGTCTGTGCTTGGATTTACTTTACAGTGGGACGTATTTCCTTCTAAACTGGAAACTAGTGGTAAAAATAAAACAGGTGGCAGGAGAAATGAAAGTGGAGAGTAGAATCCATGGTTACCAGGAGCTGGGGTGAGGGGAAGGATGGGGAAAGGTTGATCAATGGATATTGTTATGGTCAGGGGTAGGAAGTGCCCATTCCTATTGTACCATATGTTATTATAGATAAAAATAAAGTACTATATATTTCAAAAAGCTGAAAGAAAGGATTTTGGATGTTTTCCAAATTAAAGATATGATAAAATGCTTGGTGAAATAGATATATTTGCCATAATTTGCTCACTACTCCAAGTACACAAATTTTAAAAAATCACATCATACTCCATACCTATGCACAATGTTTCATTTTTATGGATCAGTTAAAATTTTGAAAGTCTTAAAGATAATGTGGAGGACTTTTATCTTGCTAGGAGTCAGTCTCTTTCTGGAAGTATTTTGACTCAAGTAAGATTCACTTTTCTATAGTCCCTACAAGTAAACAAATCTCCAGAAAGTGTGGAGATAAAAGAAACTATACAAGAGAGGGTGAGGTATTGACCACCCTATGAGGGACATTCAATCTGCAAGGCAGCAGGAGCTTTTGCTTTTGAGAGTATACCAAGAGGGACACTAACTGCCCTGTGCCTCTAGATTGTCTGAAGCACTAAAACCACTTCTTAATGAAGACACAGAATAAATTAAAGCGTCACCACTAGGTTTACCTTTTAAAAATAGATTCTAGTTGCTGGATAATTTGAGTTACTCTTAACAAAGTTAGATTCAAGAGCAGAGTATCTTATTCAGTGTCAGTCTGGTGCTTACAGAGTGTTGTTAAAGATGAAGCCCTGGTTAATATCTATAGGAAGGAACAACAGTAAATTAATGAATGGAGGGAAATAAAAATTTATGAGATTAATGAATTGTGCTTTGACTGATATTGTGAAAGGTAATTAGTTCATTTGTTTTAGATTAATTATATCAACATAGCCTGAGTGAACTCCTGCTGTGAAATGATAAAATGTGTGAAATTAAAGTACAGATGGGGAAAATCAACATTTTAGAAAACTTAATAATGTACACTTGAGATTTAACTAATGCACAGCATGTCATTGATATGAATTGGCTGGCTTTGACAGATTGTGTTGTGATGAATGCATTTGCTCATGGTTCTTTCTACTTCACACTTGAGCAAGCCATGGATTCTTGCCGTGACATCCATTTGTGATGCCTTTGTCACTAGCTTCTGTGTTTGAGGATGGTGCTGAGGAGGATGTGGGGGAGTGTGAGTGTGAGGGTGTTCACATGTTCTTTCTGCATTATTGTCATGTGACAGCCTTTGTCTCTAGTCAGCCCTCTGTGTTTTGGGGTCTTGGGGTTAAAGCAGAGGTTAATACTTGTATTCGTGGTTGGCACTTAGGGTTGTTCTGCTCAATATCTTTAATCATCTGATTTTCTAACTACTCTGGCCAGCTCATTGCTAAGCACTTTCATATCTGTCTTCCCTTATGCTTCTATACTGGTTATTTTGACATTGGGATATCTTTAAGATCTTCCTTCTTATTTGACCACCACTCACAACACAGCTGTTTGGATTTAAATTAATGAGAGAGAAACCATATCACTAACCAAGTATCCCCCCCTCCCTTTCTAGACACTGGAATCAAACTGCAGCCCAAAGTGTGTATTAAAAAGCCGACAAATCTTTTTTTTTTTTTTTTTAAATACCAGGGATTGAACCCCGGGGCCATTTACCACTGAGCTACTTCTTTATTTTTTTATTTTGAGATAGTCTAAGTTGTTGAGGGCCTTACTAAATATCTGAGGCTGGTCTTGAACCTGTGTTCCTCCTGCCTTAGCCTCCCAAATCACTGGGATTACAGGTGTGAACCCTTAAAAGTGGCTAAAAAAGTGACATTTTTTATGGAATAAAGTTAAAATTTTAAAAATGTTAAGTTTTGTGGTCCTATGAACTCCATCTTTTCATCCTTTATCTCTTTTGGTTGCTGCATGGCCTATTGGCAACACGTTTTCTGTATCATTTCTGACATTTCATGTAGTCATCAAGACAACTGTGTGTCTATTAAATGGGATTTCCATTTCAAAGCAATCTCCCTTAAGGTTGAAATTTTGTCACACACAACTCGGTGGTAACATACCTACCAAGGTGCTAAAGCTCTATAGGCTTTATGGGAAATCTACCCGGTGAATAACACCACCCAGCTATAAGTAAGGACTGGAGAATCTGGCTTCCATTTATTCCCCATTTATTCTAGAGGCAGAGAAGTTCAAGATCATAGGCTGACAAGGAAGATATCATTCTGAGACCTCCTCTCAGCTTGTGGTTCGCAGCCCTCTGTGTGCTCCTATGATCTCTTTGTGGGGCTGTAAGGAGAGAGAGAGAGAGAGAGAGAGAGGTCTGTGATGTTTCTTCTTATAAGGGATCTGATCCCATTACGAGGGCCCTGCCTCTGTGTTCTCATCTAATCCTAATTACCTCTCAGAGGCCCTAATCTCCAAATACCATCACAGGGGTTAGGGCTCCAACATGTGACTGTTGGGCACACACACCTTCAGTCCCTGACACCACTGTTGTCCTGGGAAGCTTTTGTGGCTAACTGCAGGAGCCTAAAAGCTGAGCTCTGCTCTGGAACTAGGTGGTTTATACAGGGTGGCAGTGTGTGGGGGGGATCAGCAGGAGTGGGACTTGGGTTATTAAAGAGGTGACCCAAATACTGTTAAAATAGTCATCCCAAACTCATTACAACTCCTTTTTACCCCTTCTTAAAAATCTGGTGAGTCTGAAATGCAGAACTGTAGAGAAAATCAGATCCCAATTAGAAAAGGTTAAGAACTCATTCTGCCACCAAGAACAGAAAACTTACAAATAACTCTTTGAAAACTCCATGATCGGATGGCGCAGACAGACTAGTGAAGAGTTTAATTGCTTCATTTGTCACTTGTGTCTCCTCTCCCTTCCCTGTGCTCTGTTCCGCTTTCTCTTCCTCCTAATTTGTATTTCTTTGGCCCTCCCTTATTTCACTTCATTTGGCAGTCTCTTTTTACTCCGTGTTCCTGATTTGAATTACAAGCCATTGCTTTCTACACAGCAATGACTGGTTTGGGTCCTACAGGGAAACTCTACTTGTCATTTCTAACTGCTGCTGCTCACCTTCAGTGGAAACTCCTGCTGGCTCCCCTCACTTGACACATCCCCCAGAACACCTCTTCCTCTTCCCCCAAATTGCTCCTCCTGTATGTATTACTTCAGGATTTACTTTCTCCTTAGCTATTCATGCCAGGGACTTTCTTCCTAGTCTCTCTGTCTTTCTCAACTCTTGTATCTAATTGCTCATCAAATCAAATCCATTTTAGATTCGAAGGATCCTCCCTCTCTCATAGGACACCTCCATCATCCCATCTACTGCATAAATTCCCACCCTCAATTCCTCTAGTCAGGATTAACTTAATAGCTTGCTCTCTGGTCTCCCTGCCTCTGGCCTTGCCCATTTCCAATCTGTCATTGACAATTTTAGTGTGAGCTCCCTAAAATTCTAAAGCTGACGTACAATCATGTCTCTTTTTTTTAAAAGTACTTTAGTGGTATTTATATTATTTTTATTGGTATACAGTAGTTGTCCATCTTTATGAGGTAAGGGGTGACCTGAGTGTTCTGATTCTTGTGGGATAGAGCTCAGGCCCCCCAGGTCGGGGGTTCCACCCCCTGCCTGCTTTTGGCTTCTTGTGGTTTATATCACTTCCACCTGTGTAATCTTTGCCTCACCAGATTGAGCCACTTGCTTTTCATAAAGCATCATGTTTCCACAAACCCTGTGCTTGGCCTGCATTGTTCCCTCTGCTTGGAAGGCTTCCTTCTCATTTCTTCATCTAGCAAACCCTGATAGTGACTTGAAGACCAGGGTCAAACCTCACGTCCTCTTGACCATTCTTTTTGCATTTCTTCCTCCTCCTCTCCATCAGAGTAGGTGTGAACAACTACGGAGAAAGTGATGTCTGAGATGACGCATACAGGAGAATCAAGGTGGAGGCAGAGCAGGAGGAGTTCCATAGAACATGTCAAGTCACATGTTTACATATTGCTTTTACTACTCATCCTACTGGTGTGCAATCTGGAATTTTCTTGATGTTTCCACAGACTCAGATTACTGATGACGAGGGAAATGTTTTCCCCTTTTCTTTTTGGGGACTGGGTTAGTGTCCTGCATATGGGCACTCATAAATGTTTTTATGAGTGAATAAACAAATTATTTGGAAAAAATTTTGAAAAAGCACTATTTTCACAAACTTACTAAATTGTGAAAATTTCTTCTTTTTGCTTCTTATTCACATGTGTTTATTCATTAGCTTATTTCTCTCATTAATTTGATGAACTTTATCACTGAAAGATTTATAGAAGTCTGAAATTATCCTTCTTTTCTGAGAAACAAGGGACATTAGAGAATGAAGTACTCCTTCGGGGTAAAAAAAAAAATAGATTCAGTGGGTCTGACACCACTTTCATTGTTTTTCTGTTTTAAGAAATAGCCTCATGTCTCACTCTCTTTTCAGAAAAATGTAACTGTTTCAAGCTTTCAGAGGATGGATGCACATCTGAAATCCATTCTTTGTTAATTTTTTTTTCTGTGAAAACAGCTTTATTGTTTATGTAATTAGTACATGTTCCTTAGAATAATTTGAAAAATGCACACAAATATAAGATCCTAAAAACTCACTTGAATCCTACTATGCTGAAATGATCCCATTAACCGCTTACTAACATTTTTGCATCCCTAGGAGGATCCATATCTATCCACATATATTATTTGGCATGGCTGAGATTACTTTAGCCATGCTGTATTTCTTGTCAAATATCTTTTCAAAAATGTAGTCTTTTATTTTTACTACTTCTCTTTTGTATGCCCTTTCGTCTTCACCGAACCTTCCTTCCATTCCAAATAGCCCATGATAATCACTTTGTCTAACAGGCATTGAGCTGGAGGTCAGCAATGAGTAAATACATAAATAAGCAAACAAATATGTACTGTCATTTTTTGTGAAGATACATTCTAGAATTTTCTCTGTCATACAGATCTAATTTCTTCTTTTATTTGTTTAGTACCTATGTTTGTTCAGTTCCATTTTTTGCTTTGTTTTACTTCCTTTTGTAAAAAAATATTTTTTTAGTTGTCGATGAACTTTATTTTATTTATTTATATGCAGTGCTGAGAATCAAACCCAGTGCCTCACACATGCTAGGCAAGTGCTCTACCACTGAGCCATAACCCCAGCGCCTACTTCCATTTTTGAAAGCTGTTTTTATATGGAATTTTGAATTGATCTTTAAGTTGTTCTTATTCAGTAAATTAAAGATATGCTTCCAGTGTCCTCTGGTTTACACAGTTTCTGATTTGCTCTTTTCTATCATGTTTTTTATTTCTGACTGCCTTCAATAATTTTATCAGAGTTTGTACACTGTATTTGGCCTTGGCTTTTTCTGCAGTCTTTCTTTCTGCTTAGGGTAGCTTACTGTGTTTTTTGTGGCCAGAAATTAAGTGGATTTCCAGCTGGAGGTTTAGTCCCTTTGTATCATGCCCCAATTTTAGTTATCCTCATAGCAAAACCCATTAAGTGGGGACTTACCTGTACCTGCCATTTCTTCCACATGCTTCCTATTCTCTAAAATCTTTCTGATTTAATTCTGTCTCCAGAGCTCTCAGTTATTGCCAGTTGTATTTTGTCCATAGTTTCTGGTTATTATTTTTGGGATAATCATTTTTGCTAGGGTCTTCTCTACACTTGTAGGATTCTTAAATTAAAGCGATATTTGTTTTTTTTAAGAATGCGGTTGATTTGCCAACTTGTAATGGCAAATTATAACCTGGATTGTGCCAGGCTGTTGACCTCAACATTAGGGAGGCACATCCTCCTGTTTATTCTTTTAAAATCTCCAAGTGGCATGGAAATATCATGCTGAATCCCATTGATATGTAGATTTGATATTGTTAATAAAAATGAAATAAAAATTCCAAGAGTCTCAAAGGGCACCTGGGATGAAGATGTGCTGGCTTGGTGGCTAACAGGTCAGACTTTGGACTATGTGCACTGAGTTTAAATCCTTGCTACTCTACCTCCTTAACTATGCATTGGGCACCGTGTTGCATCCTCTCAGTTGTCTTCGCCATCTGTGATGTGGGGATGACTTCAGTATCTACAACTATGGAGTTGTTGATCGAAATACGAAGCACAAGAACTGTGTGAGGCACATATAATAAATTCAGTGAATATAATTTTTGTTATAATTACATTCTCAATGTACCTAACATCTCCTATTTCAGAATTTGAGGCAATGCTTTCTTGGCTGAGAGCCTAAAAGAATAATATACATAATAATTGGGTTGTGACGAGGGAAGAGAAAAGGCAACTGCTTTCAGGTACAGAGATGGGATGGGAACCGGTCCAAGTGGTGCTCTTAGTACTGGGTACCAGGCAACATGAAAGGACCAACTTCAGGGATCCCAGGAAGTGGCTCCAGGAGGAACAGAGACAGTGATGGGAGGAATGAGGATTGGCAGTAAAAGGAAAAATTATTTCACTTTCTCTAAAATCTGAAATTCATGCAATTGCATAAATACAATAGCTTCACCTTTCCCTTTATGAGATAATGAACTTCTTTCTTTGGCTAGAGCATAGCTGAGATGTGGTCCTGAGGAGAAGAGGAAAAGAAGGAACTGAGTTGTCCTTCTTGCTACATAAAACCTGCACATCTGCAGTCCTACAGAGAGATACCCCCATTTCCCCCGCTGACCTATTCATAGATTTCTAAAGTCATAGTTGTTTTGGAGAGACTAGGAAGTGTATTAGCCTCACTGGTAATGTAGGACCCTTTGATACATGCCAAAGACGAAATAGTGAAATCCTCAAACTCACAGTACTTTTGCTGCACACGGTATCATCTAGGCCACCGTTTTCTATTCTTTAACACAATATGGGTCCCATGAGACTGGACGAGATATTCTTCCCCATGCTACTGAAAATAAGGTCTCTGGTGAGGAACATGTATCCCACCCTCCCTTGCAGGGTTCATAATGCTTCCCATACAAGAGGCACAGACCTGGTCTTTAATAATAGCTAGTATTTACTGAGCATTTTTCAGGAGCCAGAATTCTGTGTCTTATGACCTATGTCTTCACATGTCTTATTACATTTAATTCTCATAATCTCTGTTAAATCATTCTGAAAATTGATTACACAAAACCTAGCTTTTATAAATAACTCCCCAAATTTCCAGTCCCCAAACTTGACTATTCCCCATAATGATTGTATTCCATTTTCCTCAATTCTTTCCAAATTGAAGATGAATAGTTTTGTTTTGGTTTTGGTTTGGCCTTTCACTGGCAGCTTTATCATACTAATGATGCCATAAAAACTTATTAAGGGCCAGTACTGCAGTGGGTAAGGCAAAGGAGGAAGTAGGAGGTTTTAAGATTTTCATCACAGCTCTCATCTCATATTTTTTTCTCCTAGAATTATTAATATTTCTTAAAATTAGAGGGCAGATAAGAGAAAGAATGTTCAATTAGCTCGTAGCTTTTGCCAATCAAGGTGAAAGAGCAGAGTTAATAACAACAGGATCTTGGCTTGCTCCCTCAATAAAGTTCCTTTATTTCTACTTCAGAAGGTCACACACAAGAGAAAATCCATGCTCCAAGTGTTTCTCATTATGTTTTATTATTATTATTTTTTGTAAATGTTCAATAACCCTACATGTACAAAATCCATTTAGCAAAATGCCACCTTGGGTTTCAGAGTTTGTAATACTGAAAAGCAACAATTAAGACCTCCCATGACTTATAAAATATGCAATAAGGGGTTTTGAGCAAGATGGAAAAGGAGGGAAAATGTGTACTCTTCACAGGCAAAATACTACTGACATGTTTAATAATAATGAAATATAAGGCCTCCTTGGGGCAAATGCTAAAAATTCATTGTTCAGTGAAAGAATAGATTCATTTAATTTGTTTAGGCCTCTTTGTTCATTTTGTGTTTCTCATTAAATCAGTTCAAGGTTAGGAGCAGTATTACTAATGTCGTAGAAGGCACAGGCCAGAGCAGACTCATCTAGCCAGGTTTGGGAAGTGAGATGTTTATGCAAAAAGCAGTTTGCTGTGAGAATGTACTTTTGTTTAATGTTCAAAGGTCAGTAGGAGAACATCTCCCTTTTGTATTATCTCTGTTCTCCTAGTTACCCATACATTTAAGACTATAGTTCTGTTTTGGGCAATAATGGTTTAGGATTTGTCTGTCTGTCTGTGTATCTAAACTGAGTTTTGGATCTAGTGTGCTGTACCATTAAGCTACATCTCCAGCCCTTTCTATTTTTTATTTTGATACAGGATTACTCTAAGTTGCTGGCATAGAACTTGCTATCCTCCTGCCTCAGCCTGGGTTTAGATTTATCGAATTGTTACATTTCTAGCCTTTTTTTTCAGGTGAGGTGTCAGGACATGGATCTCATGCTATTTCACATTTTGTGATGTCCTAGCACATTATTGATAGGTTTCCCAAATAAAATAAAGGAACCCAGTTAAATTTGAATTTCATATAAGTACATGTAATTTCTTCATGTAAAATGTGGGATATCCTTACACTACAAATCATTCGTTGTTTATTTGAAATTCAAATTTAACTGGGTGTCATGTATTTTAATTTGCTAAATGTAGCTCTGCTAATTGTTGGCCATTCCCGTGCAGAGAGATGCAATGAGATAGGGTTGTGATTTTTGGTGAAATCAGGCTCTATGGGACAAACTTTAGAGCTGAAGGAAACACATTATTACATGAACTTCCATTGCATTGAAAATGATGCAATTTTAATGGTACTTTGAAAATTCTTAAAGTATAATTTAAAAATTATACCATGTGCATGCGCAATTTCTCAAGGACACAGGTGGAACTGGCAGTGACTAATGACGATTCAGTGTACTCTGTTTGCTGGGCTCCAGAAGAGCTTTTATGAAAGTTATTTTTGTAAGCAGAGTAGGAATGAACGAAACTACATCATTTCAAATTTCTTTTCCAGGATCAAAAAAATAATAATGGTAGTAGAAAATGCACCCCTCAGCAGCTAGTGGGTTTTGAACATCTCCAGACAACTACTGCTGCGATTTAGAGAACACCTGTTGGGGTATTTTAATCTTCTTGGAAGTTTATCACTTACCGTTTGCGTATTAAATTAGCACGTTTACTTTAAATCCCACTCCATGTTGATGGGGAGATGACAACATTTATTCTCAAAGTGGTTATTGGCTTTTGGGAACAAACAATTTTCAGAAAAGTACAGAATACTAAACTATCTACAGAGGGGGTGTGTGTAAAAGATTGATAGAGCCTCAGAAAGACAGAGCAAACGGAACATACTCAAAGATACCCTCATAAACCTAAAGGCTAAATTTCACAAGCTCTCCTAGGAGGGGCTATGAGGAACAGGGAGAAAATCAAGCCTGACAATTACATATCTTTATTTCATTTTCATCCCTTGAAAGAATTCCAGGCAGGAACTATGTTATTCCAATTTGACATTTGAGAGAATTGATGTACAGTGTGTCAAGTGACTTTCCTAAAGCCATTTGTAACTTAGAGACCAAATCAAGAACTTGGTTCTTAAGCTCTTTTAGAATACAGAATGAAAACTCAAGAGGGAAAGTAGGGCATTGCATGAGTTGGAGAATTTTTATGGTTCATTTCAGAGGAGTCTCAGACTCCTGAAGCTCTTAGACTCTGTGTTGAGGATCCTTCCTCACATGATGGACTAAACTCTAAACTTCCTACCAAACTCTAAACCTCCTGTTAGGCTTTAGGGAAGCCTTTCAACTGTGTGCTATTAAAAGTGAGAGGAGGAAAATGGAGAGTATTAAATTTGGCTATCTGTATGGGTGTATGAAAGCTGCATGAAACCTGAGCTGCACAGTTGTGCTCTTGATGTATAGTGTCCACACCAAATGCCTGGGGTAGGAATTGAAAACCTCCATGCTGGTGACATCCTGATGCATGGGTGCCTGATTGCAGGTTGTTCTAATCAGCTTTTTCACTGCTGTGACCAAAAGATCTGACAAGAACAATTTTAGAGGAGAAAAATTTTATTTATTGCTTATGGTTTCAGAGTTCTCAGTCCATACACTGCCAATTCCATTGCTCTGGGCCTGAGTTGAGGCACAACATCATGGTAGAAGGGTGTGGGGAAGAAATGGATAAAGCCATGGCCCCTAGGAAGCAGAGAGAGCTCTCCCTCACCAGGCACAAAATATATGCCCAAAGGCATTCCCCAGTGACCTACCTCCTTCAGCCATGTCCTGCCTACTATAGTTACCTCCCAGTTAATCCATTCAAGTAGATTAATGCACAGATTAGGTTAAAACTCTCCTAACCCAATCATTCTCCTCTAAACTTTCTTGCATTGTCTCACATGTGAGTTTTGGGGGTTCATCTCTTATCTAAAACATAACAAAGGCAGTGGCCAGTGAAAGCTTTTGATAAAACTTTTGCCAGTCTCTAGTGAATTGAGAAAAATAAGGACAAGTGGATTCTTCATAAAAATGTGAGTACCTACATGGACTCTGCAATTATGTCCATCCACTATCTGTCTTTCCCTCTTTTTTCCCTTCCCCTTTCTTCTTTCCTTCTAGAAATAGAGATTTCTCTTTCATGACATTTGTGCTGAGAGGCTCAGTTGTATTGAGAATGCTACTCTGTGCCAGATGTATGACCTGAGTCTAGAACTTACTAAATTGTTATATGGGAGAAAATATTAACTTCTTTTAACTTTAGATTCCTTATCTGTGAAATGGGGATGATAACAGTACCACTGATAAAAATAAGTTAATAAATCTAAAACACTTAGAAAAGTGTCTGGAGCACAGTAAACCCTCAGTAAAGACTAGGTAATAAATATAGTGCTTGATTTATATGTGTATATATTTTAAAGGGGCATATATGTTTTCTTTAGTGACAAAATTGTTTGGAAACCTTAGGTAGATATCCAAACTGTTGTTAATTGTATTTAAAAATTTACTGCCCTTAAATCTAAATACCTGAGATATTGATTTAGTATTTAAAAAGAATAAAAGGGTGAGAAGATAAAGAGTAATACAGTCATTAATTTTTTTTTTACCTGAAAAATACCTTCTTTGCCTAGAGGTAGGTAGAGAATGGGGACAGGCAGATTTAGCAGGACTTCAAGTTTAATTTATCTTGTGTTAACTTTTTTCTCTCCTACTGGATTGCTACCTTCATGAAAATAGTGATCTAATCTGTTTTGTTGCTGTCTCATCCCCAGCATATTCAAAAGTATGTGGGACAGAGTAGACATACATTTTTGATAAAGTGAATCAAGTAAGTACCAAACACTTTTAGCATAAATTTGTGTTAAACTTTTAGGGCCTCTGTCCACTCTTGGCACCGAGCTTTCCCAAGGAACCCATTAGACAAGGAAACAGCCTCTACCCATGTCAGCAGAAAAGCTCATTCCTCACTGGCCCTGTTCTTGCACTGTGCTGTGGGGAGGTGCCAGGGGAGGATCAGTAAAAATCTGTGCAGCTGCCACAGCACAGGGCAGGCACAGGACCAGTCAGTATCTCCCTGTCCCACCCCCTCCATGGAATTTTAGCTTCCAGGATGACCTAACCCAGTAATTCACCACCACAGGGAAGTGGTTACCACAGATTTTTAATGTCAGGTAGCTGCCAACTGTAAGATTAAAAAATGTTTGCTTTTATTTAAGTGGAAACGGGAGTTTTACCTTGGATGAATATTTAATGGCGTTATGAGAGACACAGGGATGGCTGTGGTTTAAAATAGGTATATTTATGAAAAAGAAAAATGACATGCCTGCTTCAAGGACTAAACTGCTTCTTAATGAGAAGTATGTTGGATAGGCAGAGGTTAGATTTCTTTTGCTATCAGGAAGGAAGATACGCTTATGTCTATAGCATTCACTGAGGCAAAGGACAACATCCACATT
The DNA here is from genome assembly GCA_004024805.1 of Geosciurus inauris. Classification (NCBI taxonomy): domain Eukaryota; kingdom Metazoa; phylum Chordata; class Mammalia; order Rodentia; family Sciuridae; genus Geosciurus; species Geosciurus inauris. Next base: position 23,127 of record PVHX01012321.1, read on the forward strand.
CTATAAACTGAACAAGTGTGGTGAGAAACAGGCATCACATCCTCAGGATTGAGGAGCATAACTCATGAGCTTGTGTGTGTACGTGGGACCTGCATCTGTGAGTTCTTCACACTCATGGGCTATGCTTGTTCTCACCTGCTTAAAAGTAACTTGAAAGAGCAAAAGCCAATGTTCACGCAAACCAACTCCTTCCCAGAACAATAGGGAAAAAAGAAAAGCCACTTTCTAGATTAGAAGCCCAGTTCAGCATAATACTGAATCTCTCAACCATTAAAAGTTATTAATCACAGCCCACAGCTTGCTGCCTCCTCTGCCTCCTATTTGTATATGTGGGTAGTATGACGGAGCATAGAACTGGGAGAGGAAATAATTTCTCTTTTGTCTATTCAGCATATAGATAGAGAGCATAAACTGAAGGGGTGCATTTGGTAAACAAATGCTATTGTTTGTTGTTTTTATAAAAAAGACACATTTCAAAATATCGCAATTTGCAAAAATCTAATTCATAAGTCTCTCCTTGCCAGATCGTAGAAACAGGATCTTTATAGGCCGGTAGAGGTAAATAAAAACTCAATAATTGCCAGAGAAGCACAGGTAAGCAGGTTTAGGGAGAGATGCTCCCTTTCTCAGTTTTCATTTAGCATCCCTTCTTGGGGTGATAGTGTTCATTCACAATGGAGAGGGAGAAGAATTCATTCTCTCAGGGAGGGGGATAGACAAACTAAGCAACTTTCTCTTTTTCTTCAGTATGTGGCTTTTTTCCATTTTAAAGCATATATCAAATACAAATACAGAGGTATTTTGTTCTATCTGAAATATTTAACTTATATTTATGCAGATCAGAATCTCCCAGATACTATGTACCTTATATAAATTATTTACATGTTAATGAATATTCCTAAATGGGCTGTGTGGGGGGTATGATCCATCCCCTCATTGTAAGCTCTGTGTGAACATTGGTATGTCCTGAATGAGCACATCAGATGCATCTCCTCATAGGAGAATATCATCAATAAAATGTCTATGTCTGTGTTCCTTGAGAAAGGTGATATGTTTAAAATCTTTTCTGCAAAGACTGTGTGTGAGGGCAAGACTTGTAGTCAGGAAAACATGAATCATGTCCCTTTGGAGCTGAAGACAAATGGTGGCAAGGAGGCTTCTAGAAGGCACTAACAGACAAATTATCTAAATCTACAACAGCAAAAGGTTGCTGATTGGATGGAGTTAGTACTTCCAATAATATTGATTTTGGAGGCCTTAATGGGTGAACTATAGCACTAACGTTGTGGTAACCCACAAGAAGGCACTGTGCATTCTGACCAGGCTTAACAACCGGCCATATTGGGCTGTTAAATGGAGAAGCAGTTAGGATAATCATTCCTTCTGTAAATGGGTCTTGCATGATAGATTCCTGGTGTTGAAAGTTCTATTTTAATTGAGATTGGTCCACACTAATTATTTTAGCTGGGAGAGATAACCCATGGGGTCTCATTTTGTCAAGCTAATTTGTAAGCGCCAAAGAGTTAATTTAAATTTAATTTAGCATTCATTGAGTCAAAGTACCTGTGCACCCTATGGAGCATTTTAGGATAATGAGTGCCATGAATGGAAATTGAGGCAAGGCAGTAATTATTCTGATGGTTGGGGAAAGGCTATCACTGTAACTGTTTGCTCTTCAGGCTCTCCCTCGAGATTAGAGGGAACGCCTTATTTAAAAATGGTGGGATTCCAAGGCATAATTATAATTTGAGCCCCAATATTCATTCAGGGCACTCAACCAAAAATTCAGGTATGAGGTTGGCCTTACCGGGCCCACATTGATCTAATCAATGTGGATGGGAAAATATGCTACAGATCTAGATCATATCCAGGTGGGTCCAGGCCTCCCCCTAGAGATAGGGTGTGTTGACTTCCACAGAAGAATGTGGACTGAGAGTGGGTAGATGCTTCCTCACAGCAAAGTCAGGACCCTCTGGCTGGGTGTTGAGAAGCTTTGGTGGTTTTGTCTTCTATCAGATTAGTCAAATTGGTATTATATTTTCAAGAATTCAAATCCTTGAATACTTCTTCTGGGTTAGGTTTTGCCACAAGACAAATTTGGGAAGTGGAAATGAAGTGACAACCAACATATTCTGAAGTCTTTATTGTTTGGAGGCCAATTCTAGTTTATTCTTAATCTCCCTACTCTTATTTCTTAGCCTGTTCTCACTGGGAACCTGCTGACCAACGGTAACCTCAGGCCCGCCACTGAGTGGTTTTTAGTGAAAGCACAGAGGTAGTTGCCACAAAGGGCCAACTGGCTTGTATAGACTTCTAATTCAGACCTTTACCATCCTGCTCCCGTCACTGGATTTGCCCTGGGTTTGGAAGGAAATAAGGAATTTGGGTGAGACGTGATTTTGGATGTCAAAATTGCTTCTTTTCTTAGAGTTTTGGCTCATTAGGATCACCAAATGTTTTCAAAAACATGACACAAAATTGTAAATGATATTCTTGTCATAAAACCATTCTAAGCTTTATTTCATTTTTAATTTTTTCTATTAAACATGAAGCTCTACAGTGGAATCTACCCTGATAAAAACATGAGACTGAAATGTCATTTAACTGTCATTATTCTAACTTCAGTTTTATTTCTTAGGAGGTCAAATACAGCATAAAAAATTCAATCTTCTGTTGCTCTTCTCACTTTAATTGGTTAGACCTTTAAATTAACTGATTTTATATGTTCCATCATATTTGTAGTTGAGATAAATTTACTCCCTAAATGTTAGTTGAAGTACCTACAATGTGCTGAGCACTATATTGGATAGAAAAGAAATACCTTTTTTCTTAGGAAGTCTAGTAGGGGAAGTAGATGTATTTCCTTATAAAACATTTTGTCAAATAACTTCCCTGAAAGACATGCAGGTCAAGAGTGGAAGAAGAGATGTTCTTACCTTGGTTAAGACACCAGGAAGGCTTCTAAAGAAGATGGCTGAATTTTAAAGATAGTATTTTTTTTATTTTAAAGATGAAATCTAGTTAGGAGTGAGTATAATGAATGACATTTATTCAGTACTTCCTAAGAGACCAAATGCTATTAAAAGCACTTTATTCTTTAATTTCTCCATTCTTTATATTGCCTTATAAGGAAAGTATAAATATCCCCTATAGAACAGACAGGGAAACAGCTGCACAGAGTGATGAAGCAATGACCCAGGGGCTCGTGAGCCTAGCAATCTGACTATAGAACCAGTGCTCCTAACCAATGTGCTATAGGACACTCTAGTCCAGGGTGATAGGAAATGCGTAAGAGCAAATATGGGAAGACGCAGGTATGTGAAAAAGAGGATGTTTAATCTGATTTTGAGATGCAGTCCACTGAAAGGCTTGAGGAGAAGGACATTAGAAATTAAGATTCCAAATTGTCATAATGGTCTATCAGAGCTAGTAAGTTTGGGGTTTACTTGAAGGTGATGGAGAACCTTAGAAGACACTTGACCCAGGGTTTAGGTTGTACTGTTGCAAAGGATGTGGATTTGAGTGCACACAGCTATTTGGCTGGGCGTGGAGTGGGGTGTGGATATGGACAAGGAAGAAGTTCCAAATTATAGAATACCATGATAGAGATTGCCAGAATTATGTGTTTCCACACAGATCTCAACAGAGCAGAGATATTCACTTTGTGTTTCAGATCTAAAGCTCCGTTTTATTCATTACTGGTGAGCAAAACTGCACAGGAGAAGGGTGCCCAGCCAAATGGTCAGACAAAATATGGGATCCAGATAAGTTTGGTGGCACTTTTCCCATTAAGATATTGAAATATAAACTCAGAAATCTTGCCCACCTCCAAATATTTTAAAACCTTTTCTTATCTGATACATGAATGAGCCAGGTAAAAATAGAAACCTTAAGGCTCTGAGGCAAGGAATGAATAAAAGTAAAGTATTTGGAAAAAAAATGAAATAATTATAGCTTTCCCTGTAGTGACATACGCTGTACAATTTTAGGAATTATTACAATATGTGTTATTAAAAATAATAAACATAACTGTTTTGTATTTCCCCCTTGTTATATGATGCGTTACTTCCATCATTGCCTATAGACTCTAAAAAAGAGAAGAAAAATCTAATTAACATGATGGAGCAAAAAGTGTTAGCAAGTAGAAATCTTTTTTGTCAAGTCTTCAGACTTAACTGTATTGCCGATCCACAATTTATTACATGTTGGCAAAATGGCATCACAAGGCTACTCAATTTCTGCATGAAGTTTGGTTAGTAATTGGTGGAAGCAATGCTGACTGATCTTAATTACTATGGACACACCAGAAAAGAGAGGGATAGACGATAGGAAACAGATGGATTGTTGAAGTTGTTTTTCAATTGCTGCTGACAGGTTGAATAAAGACCCCTGCCTGGCATCTTATTTTTTATGATTTGTTCATTGCTTAAATAAATATGAAGCTATCTCATTAGGACAGCAGATTAATAATAATAGTAAAATGTAACACCCACCCATATTTATATGCCCCAAATGGAATGACAAGTAGGCTTATTAAACTCAAAAGGAGCTGAAGGTTAAGCCTTGCAGGGTGGAGGCTGTAGGAAGCCAGAGGCAGGGGCAGCACAAAGCAACATGTTGCCTGTTATGAAAGGGATGCTAATGGTTGCAAAGGCTTTCTGGTTGATTTTGTTTCAAGTCCTTCTGATTATGAAGCTATTCAGAAATGTGTGTTTGCTTACTAGTAACAGATAGTCTACAACTCAGTGCCAGGGAGGTGGAGGGGGAGAGATCCCAGTTAACCTCTGTAGCTATAATTAAAGTTCTTGAAGCTCCAGTCTTCAGATGAGGGCAGAGTTTTCTTTATTCTCAAGGCAACAGCTGCCTTGTCTAAAAGCAACCTCAGTAGCAGTGATGGTGGTGGATGCAGATCAAATCAATCAATCAGCAAACATGTTTATTAGGCACCTAATAATTTTTCCCTAGTCTCAGCTGGAATCTGTATTCCTGTGCCTCATGCTGATGGAAGTTCATAGAGATGTTACTAGTACTTGGAAAGCACACTTGGTTCCCTCTGAGTTTTTTTTTTTTTTTGGTACCAGGGATTGAACTCAGGGACACTCGACCACTGAGCCACATCCCCAGCCCTATTTTGTGTTTTATGTAGAGACAGGGTCTCACTGAGTTGCTTAGTGCCTCACCATTGCTGAGGCTGGCTTTGAACTCGCAATTCTCCTGCCTCAGCCTCCCTAAGTGCTGGGATTACAGGCCTGAGCCACCGTGCCTGGCTCCCTCTGAGCTTTTAAATCAACCGGGCATCGCATGGGCCTGTTCTGCCCATTCTTACTTGCTTTGGCGATGGCACCCTTTACTATCTGTCTAGTGGATCTCTTTTTATTCAATAGTTGTGGCTTAAAAGGCAAAGAGAAGCCTGAATTTTAGAAAGAACCAGTTCTCAATTTGTTAGCTCTACTACATTGGTAAAGAACCTAGAAAGAAGAGCATGCTGTTTCTGAGCAGAATAGAAAGGAAATAAATGTCATTGGCCACATACAACAGGCTGAGAATATAAAATCTGAGCCTATTCTACTCTGTTTTAAAAGAAGAAAGCAAGAAAAAAAAGATTTAGTTTGGTCAAATGATAGACTTTTGGTTGCTGGATTTAAAATTGCTTTGCTTCTTAGCGGGTCACCGTGGGTGATGGCAAGGCTGCACAAAAGGTTCAGCTTACTCACTGGCTCATTTTCCACGTGATTTGTCATTGTAAAAGCCCCAACTTATTGAATACTTACTAAATGCATTGTCTCATTTTCCACCCATGGGTTGAAAAACATTAGCCTCATAGTATAACCACGAAGGGGGAGTTAAGCCATTTACTTAAGGATTCTTATTATGAATAATTGGAAATTATTAGTGTGAATAATAGGAAATTGAGCCCAAATGTGTTTGACTCTGTCATGTCCACAGCCCAGTTGTACCAGACAGTGGGACATATTACAGGGAAGCCAAAAGCCATGCCTGGAGACAGCATGGGAGACATATAATTTATTGGGGAAAGCTTATGAAAGATCAGTGACTTCTCTAAGAAGAGTTCAATGGTAGTAGGATGGACAGATAGCACCGTTGGCCCCTCAAAGGGCTTCACCAAACAGGGCCTCTGCTTCCTCATGACATTTTGTCCAGTGGTGGCTGGCTGTATGAGTGACACATACCATGTATCCTTTCTACAGTGTCCTCAAGTCCACACTTCTCCCTACTCAGAGAGGGGTTTTACGTTAGGCTTCTGAATCAGTGACATCATCAGAATTAGCTTGCTTAGTTTGCTTATATGACCAGCATCACAAGGAATAACACTCCTGGTATCCATGCAAAAAAGTAGCTTTCTATAGAAAACACTAACTTGCCCTGGTTCGCAGTGTGCATGAGAGAAAGCCAGTGTCCTTTAAGATAATATGTACCTGGACTTTCCAGCCCAGGCTTGTTCTCATTGTCCCCTTAACTTGGCTAAGTTTTGTGGAACAGAAAGGGGGCATTCAGGGACCTGGTGTTTTACTGTCTCTTTTTTCTTTATAGATACTATTCCTTGACTTGTATAAAGTTTAGCTACTTGAGTGGCCTAATCACTGGATTTCAGTGGTCTGAATGGCTTCCATGTATTTTTATTTGCTCCAAGAAATCTCTACACATCTCTAGATTCTCTCAGTATTTGAAGAAAAGTAGCCAATACTAGCAGTATGTGCTGGTGGCTCTTTGAAAGGGAGAGAGTTGCTGTCATTGATTTATGTGAGTCTGAAGATGCAGCTTATCTGGGCGTGATAAGACTGAGAAGATAGGTCCCTGCTGTCATGTGATAAGGCAGTGGTGCAGCCGGGGCTTGCTGTGTCTCTACTGTGATGAGTCCTTCCTTCAAATGGGAAGGCAAGATGGCAAATCCAGATTGGAATTATCATAGGGTTGGGAAGCAGCTCCCAACCCTCTGCAGCAGTGCTGGTGTAAAAACCAGGGGAACATGACTTCATCTGACAACAGGCACCAGGATTTCATCAAGGGAAGGAAATACACATATGGGAAAATAAAGTGCATGGTGCAAAGATTGGGTTCTAAAGGCTCCAGAGAAAAGGCACAGATGCCTGTGGGTAGACACAGAAAGGACTTGGTGTGTCCAGACAGGGAGAAGGCGGGCATGAGAAGGAATGAGAGAGCACAGAGGAGAGCATGGATTTGCATTGGGATCCTGAGTGATGTTGCCAGAAAGTTCTTTGGAAAGGAGAAATAGGCCACTTTGTTATGTCTGTGGTGTGAGGGGTGTCGCCTACTCTATGAGGTCACACATGTTTTATATAAGTTGGGAGTGTGGAAAATCAATAGAAGGACTGAATTTTAGTCCAGATCAATGCAATAAACAACAGGAATCCTGAACAATGAATCTGGAGTCCAAGAGGCAGAGGAGACCCGAACAGCAGCAAGAATAGGTGTTGCAAGAAATACTGAGAGGAGTTTAGATTTCCCTGAGCCATGAATTTACACACACACACACACGCATGCACACACACACGTGTCACAAGATCTAAGATCTCTACAGGTAGGTTCCATCTAACAAATATCTTATTCATATACTTTTCTTCCCATAAACCCACAATTGAGTGATTGAAGCCTACAAATCCATGTGATTAAAAGTATGGGTTCTAAGCCAGGTGCCGTGGCTCATGCTTATAATCCCAGCACTTAGGGAGGCTGAGACAGGAAAATTGCGAGTTCAAAGCCAGCCTCAGCAACAGAGAGGCGCTAAGCAACTCAGTGAGACCCTGTCTCTACATAAAACACAAAATAGGGCTGGGGATGTGGCTCAGTGGTTGAGTACCCCTGAGTTCAATCCCTGGTACCAAAAAAAATGTATGGGTTTTCCAGAAAAAAATAATTCTGGGTAAGGAAAGTTGGTTTGCTTATGAGGGCCACCTAGGAAGCTTCATCTCACCAGTCTCCACCTCTGGCTGTATCATTCACAGATGATATCTTTGTCTCTTGCCAAGTGGCATGCAGAGAGAACCACCACTCGCTGGAAGATTCTCAGAAGTATAGCCCATGCACGCTTGAAGCTTGGAGCTCAACTTGCAGATGAGTCGCCAGCTCATTTGAGCCTTGACTCTTGCTCAGTGAGGATACTGGGTAAGTAATAGTGATGGCAGGAGGAAGAGACAGGTATACTGCTTTCCTGGAAGAAGTGTGGAAGGCAGGACTGGTTGAGTTGTTCTTCAGGACTGAAGGGCTGCTTGGGTTCATTTGAAGATGCTCAGTTAGTAGATCTGGGTAGGCAGTGATTTGCAGGAGAAATGAGGAAACAGTCTCAAGATTTTGCATTCCAGGTTTACTGTTAGGACATACAGATTGCAACAGAGATTTGGTTTTAAGGCTATTGATGCTTCCCCAAATGTGGTTATGTCTCTCAGAAATGTTCATGTCTTCAAGCCAAGCACTGGGATATGTTGACCCATTCAGGCTATGAACAGCAAGGTGAAAACCAGAACTATCACAATTCTGCTTATCCATGAAAGGCCTTGTCACAATCTGAGCAACTTATATAGTTTCCAAAGTTTGATCATGTCTCTTTCCCCTGTTGAATTTCCAAGTTCCACAGAGGCACGGCCTGGGTCTGTATCTGTCTCTATGGTTTTCCCAGAGCTGCTCCTGTCACTTACTGACCATGTGAAAAATGACTGTGAGATGAGGAAGTCCCCATAACTGAATGAATGACTGGTGACAGCTACACAGGAATTATTTCTAGTAGTGTTACTATCATGCTTACAACACATCTGACCATAATTTACAACATGCACCATCAGTTGATCATCTGGGAAGACAGTTGGCCTATGGTAAATGGAAAAAATAAGATTAGAGCAGATGGCTTCCAGGTTTTGTTTCAACAGTGTGTTCTGACACCTGGACCTTGTACCTCAAGTACAGATGGAATTGGGCTTTGGTTGTTTTAAAGACCCTGTCTCTCTGAGTGTATTAGACTTACTACCTTTGATGTGATGATTGATGAAAATCCCGGTATTTTAGAACTTGGTTTTTAAGTCAAACGGCTGCTCTTCCCTTGTAAGAAATGCACTGTTCACACATTATAATTCATTCTTGCCAATGGATTATGAGTCATAAGATGTTTAAGTTAGGATACAAATTTAAAAATTTTCCATTTGCTATTCTAATTGTGTATTTATCTGTCTGCTCCTCTGTGCGATGGGGCCATCTTCTGATGCTGACTATAGCAGTTAAGGAGTATATTCCTCTGCATGTAGGAAAAGACAGATGATGGTGTTTATCATGTAATGGAAAATCTAAGAGTAGGTAATCTGGGGCTTCTTCTGAAGGAAACAGGCTTTTTTTGGTCTTTCCATGCTACTCATCCTAGCATGAGTTATCAGGCTCAACTTACATGGCAGTTGCTTCTCTCCAGCCTCAGGTGAGCTATCCAAGCAGACAGGTACCAACAAAATTAAGGATGCCTGGCAACATTAGGAAAGAGAGATTTTCCCAGAAATCTCTAGCAGACTCCCTCTTATATTCCATTAATCTGCACTGTGTCAACAGCTGGTTGAGCTGCAAGAGAGGCTAGGAAAAGTAGTCTTTAGTTTGGGCCATTATTTGGACACAGTCTGTGAGCACAGGAATGAAGTAATTATGTACAGGGCTTTGTAAAGTGAGCATCAGAGATTAGCAGAATCTCAGAAGCAGGAGTGTTCAGAGAAGTTACCCATCACCTTGGACAATGGAGGAATGTGATTGTTGCTTATTTTCTAACTTTCAGCAGTGTGTTCACTATTGGAAACTGTCATTGATCTATTGGTGTGGTCTGAAACTGGGTCTGGTAATTACTGTTTGCTGTGGCCAAGTTTTTTTCCTAGGGTAGGACTTAATTTTTTAGTGCTGGGGATTGAATCTAGGGCCTCATCTGTGCTAAGTGGGCATTGTACCAACTGAGCTGTATCTCCAGCCCTGAGAACTTTCATCTGATCTGCTCAAAACAAAAATAGGCTCCTCTTCGTTGGGAAGAAAGGCTGGTTATATCTGCCACTTCTGTAAGCACAGGACACATGGGAGTCTGAAGGACAGGCAGTGACCTCCCCTAGAGGATCCAAGGAAGCCTTGTCAGGGGAGATTTGTGAGAGAACAGTGAGGTGAGAAGTTTTGTGTAGATGAGTGCAAATGCTTCCTTAGTTATAGAGTAGATGCGTCACTGCCTGGCTGTGCCACTTTGAGCAAGATGAAGGGCTGATGTGAGGATTTTGTGAGCTAACATCTGGCATAGCATTGGTGTCAGTAAGTTGACTGAATGAGTGCCTGCACACAGAGATGCTTTGCTCTGTAGTTGAGAATACTGAGGCTTAGGACGTATGTGATTTGCTGTGGCTCCACATGCACTGCTAACAGATGGGCATCTAACCTAGGCCACCAGACCCAAAGTCTCACACGTTTTATGCTTTGTCTTCCAGCCTTGAGTTAAAAATCGCAAGTAATATTAAGCTGATTCTATGAAGAAGGACACAGTTCTACCTTAAAATAAATCAACCAGATGAAATACAGACTTCTCTCACTGCCCCTTCCTTCACCTCCCATTCAAGTGACAACAATATAAGTTCTCATTTCCAGTAAACATGTACTGAGCATCTGCTGGGCCTTGTGGAAGAAACAAATGAATTACACTGGTGTTATCACTTGATACCCATATTTCATTCTCACACAGGTTTTGTGTTCATTAATTACTGTCTATTTATAAATAGCTTTCTTAATCTGTTTATAAAGGATTAGAAGCAGCACCTAAGACAATGTACAGATACCCAAATAAAACCTCAAAACAAACAAAGCAAAACTCAAATGATACAGTAAGAGGGTATATTGCATAGTTCTTGCTGCCTGATAAAAGGAATTAAAAGTTTTAACTTTGTTCTTGTATTTTTACAAGTCCTGAATTACTGTAAACTTGTCATTATTCTTTATGGTAGGGACACATACTTGTCTAATATATAAGAGATTGCAGGCTTATTTAAAGTGTAGCAATTCTACATGTGAATCTACCCAAAGAACTGCAAAGACAATTCCATGGATACAATTATGTAAGGGCCACTGGAAATAGGAGTTTTAGAAAATGTGTTAGTACAGGAGAAGATCTATCTTTCTTTCTTTCTTTCTTTTTTTTTTACTTTGACTAACTGAAACAACTTAAGAGGAAATAGAGCAAGATGGATATAGTCCCATGAAATAAGCAGAGAATCTTGGAAGACAGATACTGAATAAGCATTCAGGCATTTACTATGAGCAAAGAGATGTCACCTGAGTTTCTGTGAATATGAATGAGTGAGGGGAAGGTAATGATCCTTGATGTTCGAACTGAAGAACGAATATGGACTTGCTAATTCCTTAGTATTTGTCTGGGAGAGATGATTCTAGTGTAACAAACAGTACGTGCAAAGGTCCTGTGGTGAGAAAGAGAAAAACCTAAAGAAAAGCAAAGCATGTATGGTAGTCTGTGTGGGGAATGGGTAGGTGAGGATGGGGAAAAATATACTGGCAGATGTTGGTGTGAGAATCAAGTAACATAGTACACATAAAGGCCTTTTAAAATTTCTTTTTTTTTTTTTTTTTTTTTGGGAGGGGGTACTATTTTGGTAACTTAAGGAGAATTTACCACTTAGCTACATCTCCAGCCCTTTTTATGTTTTATTTTAAGACAGGGTCTCGCTAAGTTGCTTAGGGCCTGGCTAAATTGCTGAGGCTGGCCTTGAAGGTGTAATCCTCCAGCCTCAACCTCCCAAGCCACTGGGATTACAGGCATGAACCACCATGCCTGGCTAAAATTTCTTGATTATAGTGAATTTTCAACTGCGAAAGTAAATTATTTTATTTTCCTCTAGTTGATTCTGGTAGAGATGTTCCTCCCACTAAAAGCCAACTGGTATAAAGAAGGAGCAATCTAGTGTTTTGAGGCTAGATGGGGGAGTCTGGAGGAAGTTTCTGAGCAGGGCCTTGTGTTTGCAGCTGCTCAGTCACAGCTGGAACTTTCCAGGTTTCAGATGATCAGGAGAAAACATTTCCCTGAACCAGTGGGGAGACTGGCTGGTCCAGTCTTGAACAACAGTGTTAAAGACTCTTTCCTATGTCTTTTCCCTCTTTTAAGAAACAAAGTTTTTTTTATGCTAGTTATATTGGAATATAGGAGGGGAAAGTACATAAATCTTTGATATGTGATCAAAACTCTTTCCAAAGAATGCTTTCCTTTTATAGTTTTTCTTCAAAGTTTTGGTCTTTCTTTAAAGTTCATACTTTCTGTGTTTCTTATCAAGTTCAGTGCCTCTGCAGAGAATATTATGGTGACTGGAAAAATAATCTGAGAGATCTCATATTTTAGGTATAGGTAGTATGTTTTTTAAGTGAGACATTCACTAATATCATACTAATAAGATAACAATGGAAAATTACCTTGTAGTCTATACTTGGAAGTGGAGAGGCTTAGAAAGGATCTTTTTCATAAATTAGTGACTAAAAAAGAAAATCTAAAAAATTATGCCTTTGTTAAAATACCTAAAAACTCTTCCTTAGCTCTGAAGGATAGAACCTGGTTCTGGTGCCTATTGTATTTTTCTTTTAACACATTGTAGAAGGGGATGGGATACTCCTTTCAACCTAACTATTTCTTTAGACAGTTTGGTTGGCAATTTGCATGCCTGATTAAATTGCTCAGTAAATCCACAACAGGCTTCAGAGCTAATAGGAATCCTCCCAGGGGAGAGTGGAGGCAGTGTGGGGGTGGGGTGGGGGTGAAGCTGAATCATAGACTTGTGCCCTTGGAGAGTAAGTTAGCTGAGATGCAGAATCCATTTTCAACCAAAAATGACTGAAGGTGGCAAAGTACTTTGCAGTTGATATGGGGGACTAGAAAATGGTGGATAACTCAGAATCCATATCAGGTCTTCAGTATCATCTACCAACTAGCTACCCTCAAAAACACTGCTGTACAGTCTGCATGTGTATGTTACTTACCTGTCATTTTCCAAAGGAGAACAATTGTGTGGTGTTCCTTTTTCCTCCATCACTATACACAGATTAGACCTAAATTTGGGTCTGAATTCACACCCAAACTTACAGGTGTGCTATAAATTCTGGTTGCAACACAACACCTGGAGTCTTACTAGCAAGCACAAGTGTTCTTTTTTGACTTGAATCCTACCTGTTCAAGTAACACTTCTGTGTAGAAATATCTGATCACAGTGACTGTTCCTGAGTTAATTGTTAGAGAACTAACCAAGAGAAACATTCTTCTAACATACTTGGAATTACCTTTCATTATCAATATTTCATGAATTCATTTTATTTGGGGGTGCACCTTTTCAAAGTATGATCTTCAAGAAGCCTAAGGATCCTGTGTTCAAGACAACTACAGAGGCTTGATGTTTCTCATTACTGTGGCCACATCATTTCACTGGTTATCTGTACCATAAATTCAACCAGGGCACTCTTCATTTTAAAGATGCATTTATTTTAATGATGAAATAACTGAAGCTAAGGTAAAAAACATGGAGAAGTTAATATAGAAGGTAATATCTCAGGCCTGAGAGATAATCTTCCAAATCTACTTAATGATTTGTATATCTTTTCATCCTTGGGTTAAGCAAGAGGACTGCTTCATGGAAGCATGAAGTATTTTTGATTGGATAAATTATGTATATTAGTATGGGAAGGGATCTGCAAAACTAATTTTTATGTAAATCTTTGCATTTAAGTATCACATAACCCCCAATACACAGATTATAATTAAATATCTCAGTGAAATTCTATCCAGATCAGTAACACCCATATTAAGAAACAGAAGTTTTCCCAACACCCAAAGTGGCCCCCCCATTGCCTCTTTTCTTTTCAGTGACCATCTATAAGGACTTCTAACAACATAGATCAGTTTTGCCTGTTAGTGAATTTAGCATGATGAAAATCATTAGCATCTATTATTTTGTGGCCATTTTTTTCCACCTGACATTCTGTTTATGAGATCCCTTCATGTTGTTGCACACGGTTGTGGTTCCTTCAGTCTCCTTGATGGACAGCTCTCTAACATATATTTTAAGTTGCTTCCAGCTTGGGTGACAATGAATATTGATGCTCTGAATATTCTCATCAGGTCTGTTGATGAACATATGCACACTCTTTTCTTCAACGTAAATGTTAGTGTGGAATTCTAGGGTTTTAGGCATATAGGTAAAGACCTAAACAGTTTTCCTGTATGGTTGCACAAGTTTATGCCCTCATGGACTGTCCATAAGAGGTGCCATTGTTCCAATTACTTGCCAACTCTGTATTTTTTAAGTTGTTTTTAACTTTTGTTTTCTAAATATTTGTTTGAATAGTTTTTTGGTACTAGGGATTGAACCTGGGTTGCTCTACCACTGAGCTACATCTCCAGTCATTTTTTCTCTTTTACTTTGAGATAGGATCTAGCTAAGTTTCAGGGGCTGGCCTGGTACTTGGCATTCCTCCTGCCCCAGCCTTCTGAGTTGCTGGGATTACAGGTGTGAGCCACTGTACCCAGTTGTTTTTATCTTTTAAACATTTCTAAAGAGTACATGGTAATATTTTATGGAGGTAATTAATGATTTCTACTACCACATATATATTGTCTTGGAATGTGTATATGAGCCTGTTTTTTTTTAAGTTTATGATTTGGCTACTGCTTGCTCTTATTGATTTTTATGGGTTCTTTGCATATTCTGTATTGATTACTTTGTTAGATACAAGTATTACAAATATACTGTACTACTCTAATTTGCTTTTCATCCTCTTTATGATATATTTTGACAAATACCACATTTAAAAACACTAAATTTTTAATTTAAATTTTGATGTAGTACAAAAGATAATTTTTTCCTTCATGTTGGTGCTTTTTATATCACTTAAGATACCTTTGCTCCACTAAAAGCCTTGAAGATATTATCCTACACTTTAGAAGCTTTATTGCTGTATATTTTACATTTGAAAGTATAGTACAAATGGAATTGGTTTATGTGTAAGCTGTGAGATGAAATGAAATTCATATTCCTAATAGATATCCAGTTAATCCATTACCATTTATGGAAAAGCCTGTTCTTACCTATAGCACTGCATTGTTATCTCAATTTTGAAATGGGTGACCATAAGTGGGTGGGTCATAGATTTCCGGAAGCCCTTACATTCCTTTGTTATTTTTAGAACTCCACTTATTTTGTGGTACCTTGAAAGGCCCTGACAGTGCTGATGGAGACAGTCCTCACTTCAGTGTGAAGAAGGACTCACTAATCATTAGGTCTGTATACCAATGAGATAGGATGACTTGAAGAATAATGAGTTCTTGCTATTGGCAATATTCAGTCAAAAATTGCAGGGAGAGTAATTTCTTTGGTGACTAAGAGACAGGGAGATACGACTTGTAAGGTTGCCTCTTGATTCTAATAACAGAACAGCCCCTTGTCCTGTTGGACCAGGTGTAGGCAAGCATTCCAAATGTAATAGAAAGGGTGGAAGATAAGCCTTGTCAATCTCAGAGTTTAAAGGCATGTTATTTACCATGGTTTCTTGAGCCATGTCCACTCTTAGTCTGAATTGACATCAGGAAGGATTGCAACAGGATTTCTTCTAGTAAAAACTCTCTTGGACAAACCACCACGTTAAGTCATCTGGAGACCATTTTTTATCAAAACTGGCTGTTCTCTACCTTGTAATATTTTCAAATATGCCATAGACATTTTGAATACTGGTAGAATAATAATCTGGGGGAGGTCATTTGACCAGTTCTAGAGTGAGAGCCACTTATTTTGTGAGAGATTTTCATGATCATAGATACTCCACTATGTTTCTCATTTTCCCATTAGAATTTTTATTTTTAAAAATTTTAAGTGTGTTTTTAATTTTTAGTTACACATGCCAGTAGAATGTATTTTGACATATTATATATACAATGAGTATAACTACCCATTCTTGTGGATGTACATGATGTGGAATTACACTGGTCATGTATTCATATATGAACATAGGAAAGTTATGTCCAATTCATTTTACTGTCTTTCCCATTTCCATCCTCCTTTCCTTTCCCTCTTTCCCTATCCCAATCCAGTGAAACTCCACTCCTCACTCTGCCCCACCCCGCCACCGCCATTATGAGTCAGCATTCACATATCAGAGAGAACATTCGGGCTTTGGTTTTATGGGATTGGCTTATTTCACTTAGCATGATAGTCTCCAGTTCCATCCATTCACTGGCAAATGTCATAATTTCATTCTTCTTTATGGCTAATATTCCATTGGGTATATGCGCCACATTTTCTTTATCCATTCATCTATTGAAGGACACCTAGGTTGGTTCCATAGTTCAGTTATTGTGAATTAAGTTGCTATGAATCTTGATGTGGCTGCATCACTATAGTATGGGTGATTTGGGGTATATGTCAAGGAGTGGGAAAACTTGCTCAAATGGTGGTTCAATTCCAGTTTTCTGAGGAATCTCTTTCCAAAGTGCTTGCACCAATTTGCAGTCCCACCAGCAATATATTAGTGTACCTTTTCCCTCACATCTTCACCAACATTTATTGTTACTTGTATTCTTGACAATTGCCATTCTGACTGGAGTGGGATGAAATCTTAGTGTAATTTTAATTTGCATTTCTCTAACTGCTAGAGATGTTGAACACTTTTTTCATATATTTGTTGACCAATCATATTTCCTCTGT
Source organism: Geosciurus inauris (assembly GCA_004024805.1). Lineage (NCBI taxonomy): Eukaryota > Metazoa > Chordata > Mammalia > Rodentia > Sciuridae > Geosciurus > Geosciurus inauris. Next base: position 39,851 of record PVHX01012321.1, read on the forward strand.
GAAGTGCTCGTTCAGACCCTTAGCCCATTTATTGATAGGGTTATTTGATTTTTTAGTGTTAAGTGTTTTGAGTTCTTTATATATCTTAGGGGTTAATGCTGTATCTAGGGTGCAGGTGGCAAATATTTTTCCCTACTGTAGGCTTTCTGTTTATGTTCTTGATTATTTCCTTTGCACTGAAGAAGCTTTTTAGTTGGATTCTTGATTTTACTTCTTGAGCTTTAGGAGTCTTATTATGGAAGTCAGTTTCTAAGCTGACATGATGTACATTTGGGCCTACTTTTTCTTCTATTAGGCACAGGTCTCTGGCTTAATGTCTAAGACTTTGATCCACTTTGAGTTGAGTTTTATGCAGGCTGAGAGATAGGAGTTTAATTTCATTTTACTACATAATGGCTTTCTAGTTTTCCCAGCACCATTTGTTGAAGAGGCTATCTTTTCTCCAGTGTATGTTTATGGCACCTTTATCTAGTATGAGATAACTGTACTTATGTGGATGTGTCTCTGTGTCTTCTGCACCATTGGTCTTCGTGTCTGTTTTGGTGCCAATACTTTGCCATTTTTGTTACTATATCTGTGCAGCATAATTAAAGATCTGGTATTGTGATGCCTCCTGCCTCACTTTTATTGCTGAGGCCTCTTATTTTTCCAAATGAATTTCATGACTGCTTTTTTCATTTCTGTGCAGAAACTTTAATATCAATTGCATTAAATAGTGCTTTTGGTAGAAGATATTTTGACAATATTAATTGTACCTGAGAACATGAGAGATCTTTCTGTCTTCTAAGTTCTTCTTTGATTTCTTTCTTTGGTGTTCTGTAGTTTTCACTGTAGAGGTCTTTCACCTCTTTTGTTAGATTGATTCCCAAATATTTTATTTTCTTTGAGGCTATTGTGAATGGGATAGTTTTCTTTCACTTGATTAATCACTGATGTAGAGGAACACAATTGATTTGTGGATGTTAATTGTATACCCTCCTAATTTTCTGAATTCACTTATGAGTTCAAGAATTTTTCTGGTGGAGTTTTTTGGGTCTTCTGAATATAGAATCATATTGTCAGCAAATAGGGATAGTTTGAGTTCTTTTCCTATGTGTATCCCTCTAATTTCTTTCTTTATCCTCCCCACCGCTGCCCCCTTTTATTGTTCATCCACTCAAGAAGCTGCTTGTCTGCTTTCTTGTTTTCACACCACGGAGCAGCCGGGAAGGTCCTGTTAGAAGTTTTAAAAACACAATTCCTATCTACCACTTCTCACTTCCCAGCTTTGCTTTCCAGAGGAAACACATGTTTAGTTTCCTGTGTATTTTGTTATTCAGGCCCCTATTTCTAAATTACATGATTATAATACCATTGCTTGGCTATCAATATATAAATTTATACATTTTGATTGATTTATTGTGGATGAAGATTTTGCACTTTTTAATATAATCCTATTTTACAAATATTGCTATATCAAATATTTAAATACGCAGGCTCATTTTATGATTATATACATATTACTTCCTCATAACAAATTCAATTTTGGTTTTCGATATTGCAGAGAATGTTCAAATAACATTGTATTGATTCAAATATGTTCACCGAAATATAGTGGAATGGCATTGAAGATTTTTTCCTTTCTTTTTGCAGCACCAAACCTCATTTGTGGTATGTAGATATACGTTATTGATACTCTCCCTTTCATGGAAGCAAAAAAAAATTTATCATTTGATTGTAGTACACTGAACTAACACAGGTGATATTATCAAGTTTACATTTACAAATTTGTTTTTCTTTCTTATTTTTGGGTTTTTGCAGATTGTCACTTCTACCATTTTTATTAGATAAATTTGATGACTATAAACTGAGGAATTAGATTTTAGAATGAGGCTAAATCTAGCATAATGCCTTGGAACAAAATTGGAGATTGGCTACCCCTCTGGGAACTGGCATTAATCATAATTCCCTTGTGATTACTTTTCCTGGTAGCTGGACTGGGTTGGTGGTGCTTGAGGGTGTCCTTAGAGTTTTCTTTTAAAATAATTATAACAGAAAGCTAAGTTTTCATCAAGTAATTGTTCTCTTAGTTATTGTTTCTAGTTTTCCCTATCAAAATTCTCATTCTTTTTGTCATTTTATGCCCTTATTCAGATATATGAATTGCAGCCAGAGTGCATTAAATTGAAAGAAATTTATCAATATTGTCCCTGACAGGAAGGAAGACTTACCAGGGGCTAAAAAGCTGGGCCACCATGCAAGTGGCAGAGTTACAGTGTGAAGGACAGACATGCTTTCTTTGTACGTAGACTAAAGACATATTCTGTGGCTCCTGGATCATGGCCATTTTTATACTTGGAGTTACTACCTTTGCCTGCCATGCAGTTGGGCAAATGCTAAACACCAAAGTAGTGAACAGATTGACATGCACTGAACTCCTCTTGTGTCCTGGGCACTTTGTGTGCTTTACAGCAGCATACAAGTACGGACATACTTGTCTACCATGCTGGTCCCCTTTGTACTTAATCCTATAGGTTTTTGAAGTTCTGATCTAGTTAGGAAAACAACATGTATGCATAATAGTGCAGTAGACTAGAGATAATTGCATTCACAAAAGTTTCTCTTTGGGAGTGCACCATATTGACTTAGAAGAAATATTTCAGTAAATTCCTTAGGATAGCAGGTAGCCAAGAAATGAAAGATGTTCACTAAACAAAGAAGCATGAACGAGTGAGAAGGATCTAATTTCATCCTAAAACACAGTGAAAATCATTGTGTAAGAGAAAAAGAATGACACATGGGTGGGGAAGATAAGAGAAAAAAGAAGTTAGAAAGCCAACCAAATGAGTGGAAACTATACCATGTGATATGAACACTCCCCATGGTAATCGTTTTTGAGTGACTAACTGCTTAGCTTGAAGGATATTTTTTAGGAGGAAGGAAGAAATGGTTAATTTTTTCAAAAAATCATTTTAATTTGGAATAAGTTGAGTTATTGAGTAGGTGTTGAACCAAAATGTGTTGCACATCACAGGCCATCTGCTAAAAATCATAAAGAGAGGAAAGACCTCACCCTGTTGCACAGCCAAGCAGATAAAACCCATTTCATATGTGTTATCAAGATAAATAATAATTAATATTCAAGAGGACTCAAATTGTATGCCTATTTTAAGTGATACATGACTGTATATACGTTTCAAAGAGAAAGAAAAATAATTGGAAAGTCTAAATAAGAAAATGTGGGAAGGCATTTTTTTCCCTTATTTTCCATAAGAGGACTCATTTTTTTTCTTTTTGATGTTTGTTTACCCTCATAATATCAGAGTTGAAAAGGAAGATAAGTATGAACAGTGTGACTCTTTTCTGAGAAGTAAATGTTTTGCTCAGCTTTGTGTCACTGTGACCAAAAGACGCGAAGAGAACAACTTAGAGGATTAAAAGTTTATTTTGGCTCACAGTTGCGGAAGTTCAGTCCATAGTCAGGTGACTTCATAATTCTGGGCCCAAGGTGAGGCAGAGCATTATGGGGGCATGTCAGACGGAAGAAGCTCAGGAAGCATAGAAAGTTGCATTCTGCCAATGTCAAAATAAAAAGCCCAAAGGCACACTCCCACTGACCTCTGGCCACACCCTACCTGCCTATAGTTACTGTATAGTGAATCCATATCAGTCGATTACTTCACCAATTAGGTTATACCTCTCTTAATGTAATCATTTCACTTCTGAAAATTCTTCCATTGTCTCACACACAAGCTTTTGGGAGATGCCTCATATCTAAACTATAGCAAGAGGAAGCTGCTTTCCACATAGATGAAGAAGAATGAAAGCAATTCAGAAAGGTGCCCTGAATATAGTACCATATGTTTAGAAGAGGATTAGTCAGAAATCATTTAATTTGTAGGAAAGCAAATAAAACTGACTTAAACAGTCACAGCAGCAAACACACCGACACAACAACAACCCAAACAACAAAAGGCCAACAACAAAAAATATCATTGGCTTATGTCCCTGAAAAGTAGACTTGGTAGTTCTGGCTCCAGACTTAATTAGAAACAATGTCCTTAGTAATTTTTCTCCCTCTGTCTCTCAGCCTCATTTTCTTTTGTGTTGATTTAATTTTCAGGTGGGCTGTCTCCATCTGATGAAAAACTGTTCACCAGAATATCCAGGCTTAAATCCAAACTATTTGAAATGTCAGGGAATAGAAAAGCCTGATCTTTGCCAGGGCTCAAGCATGAGTACCTGCACATGGCTATACCGCCTAGCTTGATTGAAATGTCCATTCAGGACCAATTACTGATAAAAGCATGGTTAGGTGCCCTGTAGAAATACATGCTCTGGTTTTTGGGGCCTGATCTGCATAGTTATCCCTATTAGCTGGTGCTGGAGTATTTTGCTGTCCCTGCGAACAGTGAAAGTAGTGATGGGGGAAAGGAAGTTCTGCAAAGGAAAATCAGGTGTCTTTTACCAGAACAATATGTGTAGTGTTAACCCAGGCAACAACTCTGAGCCTGGTTTGCAACCAAGGAGTAGCGAAATGAAGCAGATGCTGGTTTCCTTTGTTCACTTGTTTAATATTTTTATTTTGGAGGAGTTAGGTGTTTAGTGTCTAATTAAGACGAGACATAGATGGTGATCCAACTTTTCAGGACCTTAGAGGGCTTTCATTTTGCATCTTTTAACAAGTAGCTGAAAGAACTGCTAAGACCTGTCTCAAGTCAATTTCTATTTCTCTCTATTGATGGTGCTTAATTTTTTTTTTCTGGTACTGGGGATTGACCCCAGAGGTGCTTTACCACTGAGCCACATCCTAAGTACTTTTTATTTTATTTTATTTATTTTGAGACAGCCCTTGCCAAGTTTCTGAGGCTGGCCTGAAAATTGCAATCCTTCTGCTTCAGTCTCCTGAGTCTCTGGGATTATAGGTGTGTGCCACCAAGCACAGCTTGATGCTGCTCAATTTTAACCTTCCTTTTAAATCTATTTCCTAGGCTTGATTTTAATATTCAGGGAATTTTATTTTTAAATGATAAACAGGGACAGCTTTTATTTACTCAAACATGCATAATCCAACTTGAATATAAAATGCACACAATTGGCAAACTACATGAAATAAAAAGGAATGCAATTTTACATATGTGAAATGATTGCCAGCTATAGCAATTTAACGGTCAAATTAATCAAAACATGTACAATGAAAAACAAAAATGAAAAATACCTTAAAGCCAATTATCTATAGTAAACCAAGGGAAAGTTTGATATAAATGATTTGGTTCAAGCAATAGTCAGGCACCTGCTATAAATTTAGAGCACTAACATATTTCTAAAGTTATATTTCCTAGGCTTTATTTCTTTTCTCAGGAACAGAACTATTTTACCTGGCTTTGTGAGCCATGTGATTTCTAGCTGTAAAGGCCAACTCTTTGAATATTTCAAATGTTCAGAACATCCTGTCTGTAGATGGTGCTTTCTTCCACTCAGGAGATGGACCTGACATTGTACACTTGGTGCTTTGGCTTTCCTGTCTTCTATTTTATCACAGATGTTTACCCCTGTTCAATCAAGCTCTTTAGTAGTAAAGACTTCCTGTATGCCAACATGTGTTAAATGCAAGAAATCTACAATTTAGTTTATAGGGCTCTTTTTCATTTTGTAGAATTCTCCCACCATTATTTCACTTGATATTTGAAATAATACTTGAAGGTAAATGGAACACCAGGCATTATTCTTGTATTTTAGAGTCTCTGCTTCAGATATAGAGATATTACCAAAGTTAAACAGTTGGTTTTTAACTGAATAAAGACCAGAACCCACAGTCGACTAGAGGGGAGCCCTCTCAGTAGAATTTTAGAGGAAATGCATTTAGATTTACTGTCATTCATTTAATTCAACAAATTAAAATGATTATCACTCCTCTCAAAGTATTTATTGATTTAGAGAAACATGAAAATATGACCATACAAAGGTGAATAAAACATTTTTCCCCCTAGGGAATCTCAAAGACTATTAGGGAATAAACACATGAAAATAGATACTTCAAACTTAGTTTGTCCAACACAGAATTCAGTGTCTCCTTATTGATTCCATTTTGCTCAATTTATTCCATTTTTCTTCTGTCAGGCTTCACAGAACCTATAATCAGAAATCTTAGAGTTACTCTTAACCTTACTCTTTCCTTTATGCCCCAATCCGTTAAATTCAGTTGATGATACTCAGCGTCTCCTGAATACAAGACCTTCTTTTTAGGGTACTACCACTGCCCCACATTTGGCTCTCCTGTTCTTTTCTCACAATGGTCGTCCTTCTTACTGAACCAGAGCAGTTCTCTCCAGAGCTCCTTCTTCACAGACAAACAAATCCGTTCATGCTGTTATCCTGCTGAAAACTCCTTATGTGCTCGCCAGTGCTGCAGAATTGAATCTACTTCCTAGCTCCTCTTGCCCAACTTTCCAGGCTCATTTGCGGCCACTGTTCCCAAGCTTGCTGCGTGCCATGAACAGGGGAATTATGTAAGACACAAGGATGAAAGTGCCTGTCTATCAGGGGATGGGAGCTACAGTATGGTGCACTGGAAAGAACTTTGGGATTTGGAGCTTAACTGTCCTGGGCGAACATTCCAGTTATTTGACTTCTGGCCTATATTATATGTTTTTCAGAAGCCTTAATTTACCCAACAGTGGAACAGAACTACTAACTGTTACTCTGGAATTTTCATGGGTGATTCATAATGTTCAGGAAACAGGGACATAATAAGTGGAAGGGGTTATAGGAGGTAGGTGATTTTGGAAGGAGAGAACCCTTGACCATCTCATGCCTCCTCTTGACTTTGGCAGGAAAGGATGATGATATGTTGGATTAGGAGAAAAGTCTCTTCACAGGTGATAATCACCCCAAATGCATGTTGCATAGATCTGCCTTGTCTAGTTATTTGAGGTATGAGGACTGTGTTTCACTGTGATGTGGGATTAAGGTCTGAGGAAGAAGATGATGAGGAGTGTTTTCGAAACATAAAACAGTGTTTTCAGAAACATAAAATGAAGTCATTTTGGGAATCATGCTACTTGAATCAGGTAACAGCAGTGCCGTACAGCCAGAGGGTCAGGGTGATGTGTGTGAGTACCAGGTCCTACCCCTCTGGATCAGTGAGCCAATGGCGGTAAGGAGATTTGACAAAAGGAAAATCAGTAGTACATACAGGGCCCTAGCTGCCATAGACCCACCTGTGTTTTCTACTCTTCAAAACGTTACCAGCACCTCTCATAAATGGTCCTACTTATTATCTCTGGTGAAGTGAGATGACTCTTATCTGTTTCCTAGGGTGGGTGGGAGGATCTTTTCTCATTTAATGAATTCTCCCACCTGATTGAATTAATACCCATTAAGCTTCTATCTATATGTAGATACTCCAAGATAAAATTATGTTTTTGGAAAGTATAGTTCTGTGTACATTATGTGGTATGATTCTGCTTACCTGAAGTTTTATGACTAGCAGATACAGAAGTATTAAAAACAAAGGTGTAAGATAGTCTCTAGGAATGCTATAGTGCTTGTCTTTTTCCAAGTCTTGGACTTATTCAGCTCTGAGAGTCTGCAAATTCTAGTTTTTAATTCTGCAACTCATACAACTGAATTTTAGTTGTTATTTTCAGTAAAGTAAGAGAATTTTTTTAGGAACATATGGATGATCTCTTGTTCTTTGTTCATTGATGGAGCCAAGGGTTTAAAGCCTGGTGCTTGTTACTTCCTTTTTTGCACACATTCTGGTATAGTAAGAGGAAGACATTTTTCACATTTACATCAAGAGCAGACACATTGTTCTACAAGTGTCTTTGGACACTTTATCACAATCAACCACAGGTGGCAATTTAATTAATCACAATACTAGCATGCCAAGCAGTACCAATTTCTCATTTCCCACTGGCAAGAGGCTCAGTACATTGTTTAAGTCTAAGGATACAACTAGACCAACCCATTAATCTCAGTTTTGAGTTGGGGTTTCCTGGGACTAGGCTTGATCCCAATGTAGCATCAGACTGGGTCTGGGTAGGAAGAGAAAAATAGTAAATAGGCATCAGATAGAATTTGGTACATTAAATCAGATAAAGAAGAGTTAGAAAATTGAAAGATCAAGATAGAGCAGTTAAGGTACAACAGAGTTACGTCTCTATGGCTTGAGGAGCAAAGTGGAGGGCTTAGAGTTTAGAGAAATTGATAAACATTTCCTCTACAAAGCGGGTGCCATTCCACTCCAACCGAGATCACAGAGCTTGGAGAAAGCCCTGGCTGAGCTAAGTTGCAAACAGAATAGGAAGCATTGCTTGGCTATTCTTGGTATCTCAGGAGATCAGAGTTGGACACAAGATAATTTGGGTCCAGACTTCTGGGTGTGGTCCATTGCTCAGGAAGCAGAACAAAATGATGCTGGTTCTTGGAGGGACAGAGTTGCTAGAGACTGGGACTAACTGCTGCTTGGTGAAGGGCCCTTGTGGGAAGGAGGCTGGTGTCATGCTGACAGGAAGAACAGAGGAAGGGAATGGCCTTCCCCCTCCCTTTACTGCCTTCCGGTTTCAATCCCAGATTGGTGGGATTCTACAGAAACGGTCTGTATTCAGCCATCAGAATTCTAACTCGATAATCAGAGTCTAGATGAAGTGATTATAGTGATAGCTTAAAACAATGTAACTTATGTATATTTGCATGGAAAATTGAAGTAGAATCAATCAGTTCAAGCTAAGGGAAGTGAATAAGGAATGAGTGAAGTTAGGATGTGAGGAAAAGCAAATAACCATAAAATATTAGTAAAACATATGTGTGTACAAGATGGAGGTAAAAGCTATGTTTGAGAAATACTTAATTCTGTGAAGCCCATTAAGGAAAATCCGGGAGGATGTGTATTCCTATATATGTTTAGATTTTTACTTCTAATAATTGACTTGAGTTTAAATAGAGTGCAGCTTATATTTACCCTAAATTACTTACATCTTTGATTTTCTGAAAGTCATTGCTCAGTTAATGTAATATACTGTAATCAAGCAAATCATGATAAAAGCAGATATCAAACTCAACACAAATGTAAACTGAAAACCAGGAGGTGATGAGAGCTTTCTGAGACCCCCCTGTGACTGCCTTTCCTTCTCCTAGGAGGATTCGTGATTTATAATAAAATAGTCTATTAAATCTCAAATGTAATAAGTCCTTTTTATTTAAGAATAAAAAAGGGCACCCATTTGAAATTTCCAACATTGTATGTTTTTGCTTTTAGAGTGGAGGATTATAAAAAACATCCTGTTAATTGTAAAATGTTGTTGCATAAAAAGTGGTTCCCTTCCATATAAGCCTTGCTTCTGGAATGAAATAGAAGGAGAAAAGGGAATCATTATGGGCATGATTTAGGAAGGAAAAGCGGAAGCAAAGAATGAGGAAAAGCAAGGCTTTGAGAAGCAAGTGTAAATCAACAGGACCGATATTGAATTTTCCTGAAGCTGCTGTGTCAATTAATCGTTGCACTGGTTGTTGTCAAATAACCTTACTTAGGAGAGAGGGACATTGAAGTTGTCTGGATATAAAAGCAAAACATTTTGCCAATGATCCATGGTAGACTAAAAAATTCTGCTAGAACATTTGGAGGTCATGCACATTTTTCAAAATTTAGCACCTCAAGAAATTTCTCTGAATGATGATCAACTTCAGGGGCTCCTGATAAGAAATAATATAGAAGGAAACAAATTGCTCTATAAGAGGAACTGAGCTGTAAAACTGAAAATAATTCTTTGAGGTTAAATAATATATTCTTTTAAAGTATTTTTATTAATATTTTTTAGATTGACACAGAGTAATTGTACATATTTTTGGGGCGCATAGTGGCACTTTCAGTACATGGTATAATGCGTAATGATTAGATCAGGGTAATTGGTGCATCTGTCATCTCAAATACATATCATTTCTTTAGAGGACATTCAAAATCTTCTCTATTAGCTATTTTGAAGTATTCAATTTTTGTCAACTGTAGTTAACCTACTGTGAAATAAAATTGATTAGTCCTCAAGATAGTGATATTTTCAGAAGGAGTAAGACAACAGAAAGAAGCCAAGTCCCTGCTGGTGTGTTCTTTAGTTTTGAAAAGATGGAAAAATTGGCATATTCCAAAACTAGTAAACAAAAATTAAAAAAAAAAGAAAGGGGGGTCCTTCACATTTTCATCTTGATTTGCTCTCGATGCCAGCTTTTCAGATTTTTTTTTGTTATTTATAAACAAATGAGAAGTTGGCACTTTTCTGCCCATAAAGGATTACTTAAAAAGATTGAATGAGGAGCCACATGGAGGGGCTAGAATCAAAGTCAGCCACTTTGGGTGTGATTTGGAGTTTAGCTGCAACATCATTATTTGGATCTAGAGTTCAAATAATGGAGCCAGCTTTGGGAGCCGTCACGTCGATCAGTGCTCAGTTGCCAGTTGAACTTCCAGCTCCTGATGTGGAAACCAATTGAGCAAGCACCACCAGAGCTGAAAGTGCCAACGCTCTGGCAATCCCTGGCCTATGGCTGCCTGTACTCACCTCTGCTGACGAGGGCATTTGCCACCAGAGCTCACGTGCCTGAAAGTCAGCATGGACAAGATGCTGGTGTTGTGGATTCTGAGGTGAGTGAGGCACAGCCTCTGCCCTCAAGATGTTCCCAGTCTCCTGAGTGGAGACAGATTCTGTAATGAATAAATTCTAAAATATAGGTGTCTCAGGTTATGATGGGTACACAGTGAGGGAGTGAGGATATGTGAGATAGGGGCAGAGAAGCCAGAGAAGGTTCTGAGGATATGTGGTCAGAGTCTTGAAATACAAATGGGGGCCTGTGAGATTATCTATCTACAAAGAAGGAATAATGCTAGTGCTGCTAAAAGCTGATGTGCATGAGAGCTTACTGTGTTCCATGCACCTGCTAAGTGGTGAGCAGTACCGAGTTAATACTGTCAATGTCCCCATGAGGTTAACATTATCATTTTATTTTCCATTTTATACATAAAAGCAACTGGAACCTTAGGTTAAGTTTTGGTGGATATGACATTCAGAGAAAAACACAAAACGTGAGGCATTTTCAAGATTTTTAAAGTATCCTGTGTATGTACATGTGATTTTTGTGCATTATTACACATACAAATATTTCTGTAATACATTTTCATTGGCCCAGGTTGGTTTGGTCCATGTAGAGAAAAAATGTCATTTTTAGTTTCTCCAGCTATGGCATGTTAAGAAGCCCTTTGCTGGAGCCTGGAACTATTATCAGTTAGAATATTAACACTCGGAGCTGGGTTGCCTCTGTTCCCAGACTTTGCCTTCACACCTCCAAGTCCTGTTGGAACCACAGAGGTAAGTGAAGCACGCAAGGTCTGCTCTCCTGGGGCTCAGTCTAGTGATGAAGGTAGAATTAACCATTTACCTATGGCATTGAATGAGTGTTCATAACTGTTGTGTATGGTAGAGGGAAAGCTGTCAGGGTCTTGTAAGAGCTTGTACAGTAGAGGTTTCAGCTAGGATAGGGAGTGAAGTCCTGTGTTCCCAGTCAGTCCAAGAAGCAGGAGCAGCTGTAGTGGAAACAGTCTGGTAACCATCTGGGCCTTAAAGAAAGGTTCCTTGCTTTCAAACCTCCCTTGCAGCTGTTGGCATGAACCAGGCATGAGGGGATTGTGTTCTGTTGGGTTCATCTGCAACTTGTTCTAGTGTTAACTGGCGAACTTTTCCTTCTGTGCATCATGTTGTCAGGAGTTTATTGTATCTGTAGGACAGTATTTTCAGCTTTGCTCAGCCTAACACTGACTAATGGAAGCCTTAATATCTTCAGAACATTTCCTCAAAGCAAAGACCCAGGAAAATTGAGATTACATAAGCTGAATATGGGAACTCTCCTGTTATTAAGGTTACTTGATGTTTTTCATAATAGATCCTTCATTTCCTTCAAATTGAGCTGCATAAAATGCGACTCATTTTAGTACAAACCCTATCTGGATGGCAACAAAGTTATAAAATAAAAATTTTAGAGAGAAAATAAATTTATTTCTGTTTTGTAATGTTCTGTATAAATATATTTGGATTTTAGACATATGTACAGTGAAGCAGAACAGTTTTCTTAATATTATTATTCTTTTGCTATTTGTTGTTCTTCTATGTTAAACTGAGTTGTATGTCCCCAAATTCATATGTTAACAGCTGAATTTCAAGCACCTCAAAATGTGATTGTATTTGGAGATAGTACTTTAAAAAATTATTTACATTAAAATGACATCATTAGTGTAGGCTCGAATCCAGTATGACTGGTATTTATAAGATGTGTCTGCCTGGAAATCAGAGATAATAGGTGTTAGGTGGGTTCAGGGTGGCCGGGGCAGCTGCAGGGAATGAAGCATCAAGCAGCTGCATGTACAAAGGAACAACCAGACATTGACACGTAAGCAGTAATTGTGCCTCCTACCAATCAGCGGACTTTTCCTGACTCATCCTGGAAGGACTCTGACCTCAGCAGGATCTCCTGACCAACCTCAGAGAACACAGGACTCCAGATACCTCCTCTTTCTACCTCATACCCTCCTCTTCCTGCCTTAAGCTTTCCCCTTCCTGACTGGGCTCTTTAAATTTTCTGTACCGTGGAAGACGTGTGCAATTCTCCCCTCCCGCTCTGTTGGATGGGGAATTCGCCCAGAAGCATATTTCCCAATAAAGCCTTACCCAGCAGTTTTATTTACCACCTTTTGGTCTCCTGGCTTTACATGAGGGAAGCTGAGGCAGGAGATCTCAAGTTCAAGGCCAACCCAAATTTGAGACCCTGTCTCAAAAATTTTTAAAAGTCTGGGGATGTAGCTAAGTGGATGAGTTTGTGCTTTGGTTCAATCCCCAGTCCCTTGAAACAAAAAATAGCTAAAATTTGGACATAGAAGATATAAATGAAGAGCTTATAAAGACACAGGGAGAAGCCATCTTCGTGCCAAGAAGAGGCCTCAGAAGAAACCAGAGCTGCTGATACCTTGATCTTGGGCTTCTAGCCTTCAGAACTGTGAGAAGAATTACTTCTGTTGTTTAAACTGCATAGTCTGGTACTTTGTTCTGGCTGCCATAGGAAACTAAGTTGTTCCATAAGAAACAAATAATTAATCAGACTGACTCCAACTGACAAGCAAAATGAATTTGGGAGCTTAATTTACCTCGCTAGTCTGTAATATTGCACTACTGTCCCTGGTGTTTCCTTGGTGTGAACATCCTCTCTTCTGCACACAAGCCCTCCTGATGACATGATGTGTTAGTTTTGCTTTTAGTGTGTGACATATCCTGTGGCAATTGGGTTTGTTTATCCCTCCATTTGCTCTGGACATAACCTAGAATGGGACATTTGCCACACCCATTATTTAGTATGATATTCAGAGAAATGCCAGCCTTGAAAGGCTATGTTTCAGGAATGAAACATATTGAACATAAAGCAAAACTAAATCTTGGCATATAAATTGAAGAAGTGTAGGCATAAGAATGAACAAAACTGCTCTGAGAAAAACCATAGGCATCACCAATTCCATATGAAAACCTAAAGTTGTTATTTAACATCTCTCTGAGAGCTATGGGAACAGGGGAGTTTGGGTTTCCACAGGATTCACTTCAGGATTTTCTCAATTACTATGTTGTCCTACATTAAAAATGGAATTTACCTTATAAAAACTAAACTATCAGCCAAAGTGGTGCACAACTATAATCCCAGAGGCTTGGGAGGCTGAGAAAGATTGCAAGTTCATGGCCAGTCTCAGCAATGAAAGGATACCTTGTCTCAAAGTGGAAAAAAAAAAAAAAAGTCTGAGGACATAGCTCAGTGGTAAAGTGTCCCTGGGTTCAGTCCCCAAAACAAAACAAAAAACATTATGTTTTCAAGGAACTCTTAATGAAAAGTAAGAATTGGATAGACCATAGTCCCCAGCTAGGGTCTACCCACCAAAGAAAGCCCCATAAACCTGTAAGCATAATTTTACCCCCAGACCTTTCTGGTGTAGCCCCAGAGAAGTTCTTTCCAGTCATTTCTCTGGAGTCAGTCCTTGGGGGCTGCTGTTCACCCTGGAAGGCTTCTGGAATTAGAACACAGCAAATATAATCAAGAGTAGTCCTGAGGTCTTGCGATTTCCCACACCAACAACATTGTATTTTTTGAGACTTTCAGTACCTGATTTTCTTTGTTTTGCTGTCATCCCCTAAGTGATGCAGGGCATTGCTCATTATAGTTGTGCAGGTCATTGTCCCTGTGCAAAGCTGGCATTTCCCTGCTTGGGGAGACAAAGTGAAGGAGGATTTTAGGGTCAGGGCTGTACTCTCACAATCTGACCTGCTGTTGCTTAAAAGAGTTCACTTGGAACTAGGCATGGTGGGACATCTGTAATCTTGGGTACTGAGCGAGGAGCATTGTGTGTTCAAGGCCGACCTGGGCAACTAGGCAAGACCCTTTCTCAAAAAATACTGGAGATATAACTCAATGGCAGAGTGAACTGGCTTCACAATCTCCAGTCCTGGAAGAAGTTCAATTTGATGTTAAAAGCTGCACATCTGACACTTCACCTTGTTTTTATTTATGTGAGAGAAGAACCAAAAAAAAAAAAAACAACAAACCAAAAAACTTTCTTTTTGAGTTTCCAAGGAAAAGTCTGGCTTCAGTTAATAATGGAATTTTTAAAAGAAGATCATGCCTTTTCTGCTTTATTGTACTCTCTGTGGTTCAACTCCATGGCCTATCTATTTAGGGTTGCCATGCTCATCTTGTGGGGGACAGCAAATTTAAGGACTCCTAGGAGTTCCAGTAGCTCTGATCTCCCTGATTTCATTAACAACTGTGAGCCCAGGGTAGAGCCAGGGTGTACACAGTTGCACAAGGCCCCACACTAAGAAGGAGGGGCCCTACCTTTGCAATTTAATGCTCTGAAATACTGTCACAAAAATTTTAATAGTATTATCTCTGGCTATATATGTTGTAAGTGATGTTGGATGGTGAGCATGCACTTAGGACTGTGAAATTCTTGGCAATCCTTAATTAAAAACAAACAAAAATGCCAACTGGGTCTAAAAGCAAATGCTTTAAGAGTCACATATTCAGCAGGGGGAACAGTAGACTTAGCAGTGAGGCCTTGTAGTTTGAGTAGATAGTAACCACAGCTGCACTGTTTTCTCTCCCTTGGCTGGGTGTCAACTCTTTTTTGGACTGTTTGCCTACATTAAAGCCTTTCCTTCAAGTATTCCAAACCACAGAGTAACTGGGGAAAGCTTTGGATATTCCCAAATGAAAGTCAATTGTGCACTGTCTATACTCTTTGAATTCCCAGGAAGAGGTAGGCATCTGCTGCCATCAAAATTGTCATAAAGCTCAGTTATGGGAAACAGCACCTTGGGACATTTGCAGATGCTACTTGAAGAAACTCGGGAGTTAGTGAAATAAGAAAGTGCTATCAATATCCTTTAATCATGCTTCCTAAGACTGAGAGCATTCTTGAAGGATTTATCAGCAAATGGATTAAGTTATTCCAGGGAGTAAATTTTGAACCGTGTATTAATGCACTTCAGTAACATGGAGAGAGAGCTTTTGGATCCAAGTAATAGCCATTTATTCTCAAAATCATGAAGCTTAACAAAGGCAAAACTAGAATTGGAACCCAGATTTCCTGGTATACCATGAATTATTTAATGCATTCAACAAATTTTACTGATTCTCAACTATGCTAACTCAAAATACACAGGAGAACCCAGTAAGATCTGCCCATCATGGAGAATCCACTCTGAGAGGAAACTCATTAATCAAATAACTACACATTTGAGCTAAGTTATGATATTCAGGAGTATATTACATAATGAGATCACTAGACAGAAGATCTTAACCTCTTTTAGGAGGTTGTAGGAGGTCCTGACAGTGGTGTGTGAGTCAGGATTTGGAGTACTATTTAACTAGGAGATGATTGGAAAAGGGAGGACAAAGTGGATCAGGAAGAAAGTGCCATGACAGGAGGGAATGGGGTACATGTGAGGGACGTAGAGCAGAGTGGTGTTTTTGGTGTGCATGGAGCATGGTGTGAGATGAAGCTGGAGAAATGGGCAGTGGCTAGATTTCTTAGACTTCCTTGAGAAGTTGTATTCATTTTTCTCTTAGGAGGAATGAGAGACTATTAAAGTATTTATTTGAAGCTGGAGAAATGAGAAAAACATGTTTGATTTGCTTTTTTTGTTTTGGGAATGTTTTTGCTTTACCATGAGCCTGGGCATATGAGTATGGATTTTCTTTGAGAAGCCTGTGGAGATGCCAGTGGGGCAACTAAGTGTGAGTCACCTGCACACAGGTGGCAGATGAAGCTGTGTGTGTGGTGCGATCCTTCAGGATGAGTGCAAAATGTGAGGAAAGTGTGGTGTCTAAGGCTGACCAGGATCTAATGATGGAAGTTAGAGGAAGATGAATCTGAATAGGAATCTGATAAAGAGTTACAGGGGGAAAAAAAAGGTGACCTAGTGCAATGTGGGTCCTGGAAACCAATGGACGGCAAGTTCCAAGAAGTAGAACTGGTCATGGTGGAAATTCTTCTGGTGGGTCAAGTGAGAGGATGACTAAACTATATCCATTTGTTGAGTGACAAGGAGATCACTGATGACCTTGGAAGAGGTAGAGGGGAGTGATGAGGGGTAGTACGGTAAATGGGAAGAACTTTTCATAGGTTTGTAGGTGGAGAGAAGAAAGGAGCCAAGTAAATTTTCTACTGTGACAAATGTTTGCTTCCAACTCTGAGATTCTGTTTTTCTACTTCTGTGTTCCCTGTTTCACAAAGACACATAAGGTTAGATTTCAGTTTGTTTTAGGGACATCTTGGGGTTCAGCTTGGAGCATTGTTCCCTGTTCTAAAAAGCCAGCAAAAGCCCATATAAGCAAATCATCTCATGAAATAAGCCCTGATAGCTTCATGTGACATAGGCTGTTGCTGGGAACATTTCAAAGATGAAAAGATAACATTCCACACCTGCCTAAGGGTTTTATTTTTACAAACAAAAGTAAAGCTTTGGAGAGCATCTTAATATGAACAAATTATGTCTCGGTTGATATAGCAGCATTCAAAACTAATAGATTCGCTCCCTTATGTGCCAAACAAAGAGAACCATTCTATTTTCCTAATAGCTTATTTCATTAACTGAAGCTGTTTATTTCTTTAGCATTAACTCACTTCCCCCTGACATGAGGATAAATACAGGCTACCTGAAATACATGTTTATTTAGTAGTTCTCTCTACCTTTCTTCTCTAAAGCCCCTTTTGTTTTTATCGTGTGAGCTTCATATTGGTGAAATGTTGTTGTCACTTGTCACTTGCTGGGAGTAGTAATTTAGCATCTAATATGAGGCAGGCAGGTTGCTGAGAAATGCAAAAAGAAGTGGCTGATGCTGGGGTACAAATGAGCCCCCTAATCAGGCTGACAAAACACTCCAAAGTGTCCCGGAAAGGAAATAAAAATGGTGAAGCTTTGAGGGAGAGTATTAGTGGTTGCTGAATACACTAATGAGGGACAGTTGTCATGGTAGTAGAGTTAATTTAATAAATAAACATAAATGGATTTAAACCTTACGTATAATCTGCTGTGCAATTATGGTGCCATATGCAGTGCTATGGGTTTTACATGTTTTTCTCATTTAATCATGGCAGAAACTCTGTGAATTGGCAATTACTCAAACTCCTGAACTTCAGTTTACAAAATTGTAACATGGAAATAATAATCACTAGGTTTGTAGGATCAGTTAAATGTGAGGAAGAAAGATTTGAAAATTAGGTCCTGACTTCCACTTCTCCTTAAGATAGGGCAACAAGAACCCTACTTATTCTCCAACCTGAAATGACCCCAAACACCAGGCATCCTATGTTTTCAAGAGACAGATTGGGTGACCAATTAAGCCAATTTAAAAAGATATATCAGTGGAGAAAGGTTATTATTTTTAGATAATGATACCAGAATAATTAGACGTCTACATGCAAAAAAAAAAAGTCACTTCATCTGCTACATAGAAAAATTAACTAACATGTTGTAATAAACCTAAATAAAAACCCTAATACTATAAAATATTCAGAAGAAAACATAGTTAAAAGCTTTGGGGCCTTGATATGGTGAAAAAAATTTAGGTTTAATATAAAAAATATTATCTGTAAAAATATCACTAAATTGTCAAAATTAGAAACCTTAAAATTAAAATTTAAACAAATTATCAAATTAAAATCTGATTTTTAAGTGACACTGGTGAGAAATGAAAACATAAGCAATAGACTGGAAAAGATACTTTGAAATCACATATCTGATAGAGAACTTATATTCGAAACATATAATGAAATTTCAAAACAGGAATAGCAAAACAACATAATAAAAACTGGGCAAAAAAATTCAATAGACATACCCTCAAAGAAGAATTAACACCAATCCTCCTTAAATTATTCCATAAAATGGAAAAGGAGAGAACCCTTCTAAACTCATTCTGTGATGCTCAGATCACCCTGATACCAAAATCAGACAATGACACATCAAGGAAAGAAAATTTCAGACCAATATACCTGATGAACTTAGATGCAAAATTTCTTAATAAAATTCTGGCAAATCACACACAAAAACATTTTTAAAAGATAGTGAAACACCATAAAATGGGGTTCATCCCAGGGATGCAACATTGGTTCAACATATGGAAATAAATAAACATAATTCATAACATCAATAGGCTTAAAGACAAGAATCATGTGACTTTCTCAATAGATGGAGAAAAAGCATTTGACAAAATATAGCACCCCTTCATGTTCAAAACCCTAGAAAAACTAGGGATAATGGGAACATACCTCAACATTGTAAAAGCTATCTATGCTAAACCCAAGCCCAGCATAATTCTAAATGGATAAAACTTGAAAGCATTCTCTTTAAAAAACTGGAACAAGGCAAGAGTGCCCTCTTTCACCACTTCTATTCAACATAGTCCTTGAAACTCTAGCCAGAGCAGTTAGAAGAAAGAAATTAAAGGGATTTGAACAGGAAAAGAAGAACTCAAACTATTCCTATTTGCTGATGACATGATTCTATATTTAGAAGACACAAAAACCTCCATCATAAAAATTCTAGAGCTCATAAATGAATTCAGCAAAGTAGTAGGATATAAAATTAACACCCATAAATCAAATGTGTTTCTATACATCATTGATGAATCTACTGAAAGAGAAATTAGGAAAACTAACCCATGCACAATACCCTCAAAAAATAGAATATTTGGGAATCAATCTAACAGAAGAGGTGAAAGACCTCTAGAATGAGAACTACAAAACACTGAAGAAAGAAAGAAGACCTTAGAAGATGGAAAGATCTCCTGTGTTCTTGGATAGGTGGAATTAATATTGTACAAATGACCATGCTACCAAAGGTGTTATACAGATTTAAAGAAATTCCTGTTAAAATCCCAATGACAGTCTTATAGGAATAGAAAAATTTCCACATGAAATTCATGTGGAAAAATTAGAGGCCCAGAATAGCCAAAGCAATCCTTAGTAACAAAAATGAAGCAGTAGGCATCACAATACCAGATATTCAATTATGCTACACAGATATAGTAACAAAAATGGCATAGTATTGGCATCAAAACAGACACGAAGACCAATGGTGCAGAAGACACAGAGACAAACCCACGTAAGTACAGTTATCTCATACTAGATAAAGGTGCCATAAACATACATTGGAGAAAAGATAGCCTCCTCAACAAATGGTGCTGGGAAAACTAGAAAGCCATTATGTAGCAAAATGAAATTAAACCCTTATGTCTCACCCTGCATAAAACTCAGCTCAAAGTGGAGCAAGGACTTAGCCATTAGACCAGAGACCTGCACCTAATAGAAGAAAAAGTAGGACCAAATCTACATCATGTCGGTTTAGGAACTGACTTCCTTAACAAGACTCCCAAAGCACAAGAAGTATAATCAAGGATCAACAAA